>JANIWU010000071.1:0-61155 GCA_030705145.1 Hagleromyces aurorensis | reverse complement strand
TATATAAACCAGTATCTGAATAGTAGCTATTCAGACACTACTCCTCCTAAAAGAGAACAAGTTATAATTCACGTCTAAGACTTAACTTCACCCTCGCGATAACGCTAGCTGATTTTACCGAATACCGGATAAAATCTACATGGACTGATCATGCGTATAACACGTGTACATAACTCACGTGCGCATGTAAGTGTAAACATCTACATATGCTATATGACACTAATTAATAACACTACGTAGATACCGCCAAAGAGTTTTTGCGCATATTGAAAGCAGCAGATGGCGGAAAAGCGTATGAAACGGCTTTTCTAGGCGTGTGTGTTCAGGGGGGGGGAACACCTGAAAACATAATCACTAGATACGAAACTATGAATTCGCAGTGGGTGAAGCTATTTTGACCAAGATATTTCAAGGTCTATCAGGACTTGGTAAATCCCTGGATTAGGTTTCAGACCCAATGTAAAAAATATCAGGCCTCAGAACAGCTCTTTTCCCGCTTTTACAAGCATATTGAGCAGGCCTAATAGAGCCGTACGAAATGACACAAACGTTGGCATTTGTGCTGCTTTCTGCTCTCTTCCGTTGCCGGGAGAATAGTTCAGGAAATGGTATGCAAATGACGTTTTAGGATTATACCACTCCCCACTTGGCAAGTATTCCCACCTACAAAGTCGGTGCCGTTGCTCGCAAATAATATTTCTGCTATCGGCTCGTATAAAACGATGCTATTTTTGAATCACACAGACAGCGGTGTTTGCTAGAGAGTTTCCGCGATTGCTCGTAGTTTCAGAGCGGCTTAATACACGGTCAATCATAGTACGGAAACTCAGTTTTCCAACCTCAAAAACTCCAGCACCTGCAAGTTGATGTAGGCGTAGTAGAATGCCAGCTTCAGAGCAGGGTAACACTAAATATATACGTCAATAGTGACTTCTACCTTAAGATCACGTTGTACGCCATACAAGAAACCAGAACTGGTGTTAAAAGCCAGAAGGCAGAGGCGGCTAATATTTTACTCTTTCAATCCACTATTAATAAGAAACAGATAAGCTGCGCCTGCTGTGGGGACAAGAACGGAGTCCCTTTCCATTTATCGCATTTTTAAGCAATACAAGAGTCACCACACAAAGCCGGGTAATATATCACGCAAATAACACGTGCACCAACATCTATATCACGTCTCACGAAACACAGCCGCACCGTCTTAACACTGCCAGAAAGTGGGCAATGCGACTCGCACGCACCAGAGCAGCGCACTACATGCCAAACTCGGCGTATAGAGTACCTCAATCCTACTAGTCCAGCTTTGTCCGAACTCAACCAGAGAACCGGAAATAACGCCATTCTCACCTGGTTTTAAACAAAATCCAGACACCACACCATATATATGGTGTCTGCAAATGTATGGCCAATTTCCGCGCCAAAGCGGGTGCTGAATGTTGATTAGCTCTCGCTCGTAGTTTGCACTCATTGTGCCATTGTTGGCGGCTGTTGATTGGTTGATTTACAGCTATTTGTGGCTATGAAGAGTAATACTTGGATCAGCAGACGGACCCTACGCGTGTTTTTCTCCAGACTCCGCGCATCGTAGAAATAGTCCCTCGCTCGGTTGCTGTCCGCATCTCACAGCGTTGCTTTGACAATAGCTTTGAAAACTCATTGTTCGACGGCCCCATTTCTACTCGAATGACTACGTGTGAGCATGTGGGCCTTTATTGTGTAGCCGCACGGCGTCATCTGATCCCGGCCATCGGTAGTCGCAGACCCGTCCGCACGCTATTTCCCGGGCATCGCTGGGAGTTCCAAGATATCAGTGTTCACGATCATTGCAGTTAGCGGGTCCGAATCTCACAAACCAGCGTTAAGGTTTTAATCCCGTAAAGTGTAATTTATGCCGGCTCTTCCTCGCTATAAATGACTGTTTCTCGAGCTCAGTGCTCTCAATTGCCATCCGAGCAGATTCTAACCCACAAACGCCGAACATCTCTTCAGGGCCATTCGATAGTCATTCTTCTCCGGTCAGCACCCAGTTCCTTCCGTCTGGTTCTGCATTCTCGCGTGGAGATAAGTATTATCAACACATTCTAGAGCAAAGACCCTATCAATTAGAGGTGCTGGTATTGTTGCAGGCAATTAACCCCTGTTATCCAGGCTGTTTGACTACGCAGGCTTGAGACCTTCTCGCACTCTTCTGCCGAATCCATGTGACCAAATGCGAGTAAAATGGCAGGGTCCCTTGACACAATAAGACTAGGAACTTTCATCAATAACAGTGCATCTCGGAGATAGGAAGCTGAAAATTTCCTGAAACGGAGGGAAATCTCGGTGTTTGACAACCCGTTATTTTCCGATACAGATGTGCATCGCCGCATTGTACTATTTCTGAACTTCAATTAGCTCCAGAATCAAGGCGACTAAATGCGATATTAGCAAGCTCATCCACAAGCATAACTGAGCGGATGGCTTAAATTTTACCTCAATGGTGCCATGACGGAGATGATTCGAAATTGGGGACTGACTCGATGAGACGCTACGACACCTTTTTATTTGGCCTCTGAAAAAAAAAATCGTACCGTCACTCCCTCATGTTAAAATGCCTGGCCATCGGATACTCCCAAACAGCAGCGGAGTGGTCAGTCCAGCACAACTGAATATATAAAGAGGTGGTAGTGCAGGCTTGCATTGCCTGTCTGAAGCATCCGAAGGTGAGGTAGGTAGAAATGTCGAAGAAAGATACGATTGATATCGAACATTCCGTCAGCAGGGACTCAAACTCCCTTGAGAACTTGGAAGGGAAGCAAGAGACGATTATCTCTCTTGAGGGCAGACAAGAGTCGACTGCGTCCCATGACGAGGACGGCGAACCCGATGAATTCAGGGAAACCAAAAACCTGGTTATCAAAAAGGCCGAAATTCTGGCCTGTCAATACAACAGATGGTACCATCACGCCATCATCATCTTCTCAGCATTTCTCTGCGGGTTTGGGTACGGGTTGGACAGCAACGTCAGGAGAATATACACCGGCTATGCCACATCGTCATACAAACAGCATTCGTTGCTCGCCACGGTGAATGTCATCAATGCGGTTATTTCAGCGCCTGCGCAATTGGTGTACGCGAGACTTTCGGACGTCTTTGGACGTCTCTCGTTGTTCCTCACTGCCGTTGTCTTTTACGTTGTCGGCACAATTATCCAAAGTCAAGCGTATGATGTCCAGCGGTACGCAGCTGGCGCTGTTTTTTACAATATCGGCTATGTCGGTGTCTCTTTAATTCTGCTGCTGATACTCTCCGACTTTTCCACGCTGAAATGGCGGTTGCTCTATCTGTACTCCCCTACCTGGTCGTTTATCATTACCTTTTGGGTTTCAGGTAATATCACTGCAAAAGCCAACCCCATCCAACAGTGGTCCTGGGATATCGCAATGTGGGCATTTATCTTTCCTCTGTCCTCTTTACCAATTGTATGTTGCTTGGTTCACATGAGATTCAAGGCTCGCAAAACGCCTGAATGGCTAGCGTTGAAAGGACAGAAATCATATTACCAGGCTAATGGAATCAGAAAAACGTTGGTACAATTATTCTGGAAAATGGACGCCATGGGTGTGCTTCTAATAGCCGTATCCCTGGGGTGTATTTTAGTGCCACTAACGCTGGCAGGCGGTGTAAATAAGAAATGGAACAATTCCCATATCATTGGTCCTTTTGTTCTTGGGTTTGTTCTACTTCCGATTCTGGCATACTGGGAAGGCAAGTATGCGAAAGAACCATTAGTCCCACTAAAGTTGATTCGTGACCGTGCTGTCTGGGCATCTGTATCGATCGCGATATTGAGTGACTTCATCTTTTACATGGTCGCAGACTACCTGTACACTATTTTGATTGTGGCGGTGAATGAATCCGTGAAATCTGCAACGAGAATTAATGTGGTGATCCATTTCGTCGAAACCATAATGTCACCCTTCCTGGCACTGTACATATCAAGGGTGAGGCGTATCAAACCGTACATCATTTTTGGATGTGGCATGTGGATGGTGTCAATTGGTATACTGTACCATTACAGAGGTGGGGAATCTTCCCATGCTGGTATCATTGGTGGTTTGTGCGTTTGGGGTTTTGGAACAACCTTCTTCACATATCCAATCACTGTTTCAGTTCAATCTTCAACCTCACACGAGCACATGGCCATAGTCACCGCCTTGAACTATACTGGATATAGGATTGGCACTGCCATCGGCGCAGCAGTGTCGGGTGCCATTTGGACCCAAACATTGTACAAGCAGCTCCTAAATCGGCTTGGTGACCGTAAATTGGCCGCTTTTGTGTATGCAACGCCGTACGAGTTTGTCAAACAGTACAAATGGGGCACACCGGCTAGACAAGCTGTTGTGTTGGCATACCGCCATGTTCAAAGGTTGGAAACCATTGTAGCCATCGCATTCACTCCACTCATGCTGTTTTTCTCGCTGTGCTTAAGGGATCCCAAGCTAACGGACGATGTTGCCCATCAAAATATCAAAAGCGGCGATTATATCGACGTTGAAGATACAGACCCTGTAGCAAAATGGTTTCAAGAGAAATTTAGATGGGGGAAAAGTTCAAAAAAGCCGTCGAAAGACGATGACGAAGGTTCTGTCTCCACGGTTCCACATAATTAATAGGATTCCTCTTTAATCTAGCCTTTATCAGAGCATGCTATGCTTTGGCAGCAACACTGGGGTGTCATGAGATGTATACATGGAACTGCGAAAGTGACCGTGGATGAGTCTCAACCTTATCTAATTCAAAACCTGTAAAAAGGATCTCCTAATGACGTAATATATTCCGGTTTTGCAGAATATGTCTGAAGCTACGTCCTCTGTCGAAAGAGGTATTCCCTCAGATGGACACTGACGTGCTGATTTTTTGGCACAGACAACAAAATCGGCAGCCGCCATCAAACTGGACCATGCAAATTGCGAGCCATCCAAGTACAGGTCCGTAAGTTCATCGCATGATTGTGAGACGGAACTTTCGAGTTTCAGGAGATGTTCATATCTATTCAATTCATACATCTGTAGCCATTTCAGCTCTGAAAAAATTTGCAGTAATATCTGTGCTTCCTTATGCTTACCCTTTCACAACACATATCCTCAAGTGGCGCTAGTGCCGGCACACATGAGGATATATCTACACTCAGTGCTAGCTGCCAAATTCCACTTGAAACGCCGCCATCAGGTTACATTATTATCTTTCTATCCGCCAGGCTTAAATAGATCGTGTTATACGAATATATCGCAGTCATGAACTTCAATACAACGTTGATACCATATTGCAGATGCAAACCGCATAGCCCAGCAAAAACCGTCAATAATCTATTCAAATTTCAGAACTGCTGCACATTGTTCTCTTGTCTACCATGCCTGTTTTCTCGCTTCAAAAACTTAGGAACCGAAAAGCGCTGCTTGAATAACCACGTCATTTTATGCCACGTACAAAGTCAATTGTGCTCTAAATTAAACGACCCATCCTATGCTGTAGTTCAAATTAGATATTATGCGTTGTAGGTTTACACGCATTCAGAGATAAGACTGGAACTTAACCCTGTAACCAAACATGGGCGGCAAAACCGAACATCATGCTATACGTATATACGCCATGCCCAAAGACGAAAGGGACACGAACTGGAACAACCGTCAGTAGTTCCAACACGTATATGAGTTACGGCCGTTGCGACCGTTATATAAATATTCCCACCCCTTTGCCGGTACACTCTTAACCCCAACAAGTGTGTTCCTATCTGATTTTGAACTTTGTAAAAAGCGTCTGGGACGCCGAGAACGCTATCGACACATCATGAAACACAAAGCAGATGCCATGCATGATCAGCAGTGACAATTACCAGCTATACCTGACAAATGCGCTACCCTTCGTCGTAAGGAGGCTCGGAAATTCTAAGCACTCCCAGGCGCTGGCGACTGCTGCCCCGCAACAGTACGAAGACAGTCGCACACGTAGTCGATGTTGGAGTCGTTGACACCGCTTAGCGAGAGCCGTCCGTCTAGTGTCAGGTATACTGAGTACTGTGTGCGCAACGTGTCGACCTGGTCTGGTGCGAGGCCCGTGAAGAGAAACATACCGTGCTGCTGACCGCCACTGACGAGCCCGTCCCAGCCTAGGCGTGCGTACATGCCATGCCGCACACTCTGTAACCGTGCAGCCATTGTACCAACATCTTCGTACCACTGGCGCTTGAGCGGCGGGTTCGAGAGCACAAGCGTCGCGACACGCGAGCCATAGCCTGGTGGCGACGAGTAAAGTCCACGTACAATTTGTTTGAGCTGGGAGTCAATGTTCTCCTTGACACCTTCCGCACCAGCTGGCGTGACAACGCTCAGAGAGCCCACGCGCTCGCCGTAGAGACCCATGTTCTTTGCGAACGACTGGCACAGAAACAGCCCATCGGCCCACGAAGGATACCGCGTGATATCCATGCACAAGCGTAGAAGGTATGCATCGCGGGGCGGACTACCAGACTCGAGGCCCTGGTAGGCCATGTCAAGAATCGGGATTATACCCAAGTCGTGCACGATGTCCATTATCCGGGTCCACTGCTCCAGTGTTGGGTCGACGCCAGTTGGGTTATGACAGCATGCGTGTAATACAATACAATGGCGCACGTTGGGGTCCATAGATACCGCCTTCCTGAGCTCGGCCAGCCATGTGTCGACCTGCAGCCGCCCGTCGTGAAAATATGGATACCGGCGGATGTCTGTGAAGCCGTTGCTGCGGAAAATGTTCTTGTGGTTGGCCCAGGATGGGTCCGGGATCCAGATCGTTTTGGAAACAAAAAGAGCGAGCAGCTTTGCTGCAACGGCAAGTGCACCAGTGCCGCTCAGAGTCTGGACGAAGCTGATGCGGTTTTCTGCGAGAACAGCTGGCCCATGCTCTGGACACGACTCTCTGAAGAGAAAGTCGAGCACGCTCGCGCGATAGTCCGGATCGCCTGCAATAGGCAGGTACGATAGATCCGTATTGAGCTCGATATGCTGGTCGAGAATCTTCTGGGCGCGAGCAACCGACGGGAACGTCGTCACCTGGCCCCATGCGTCTTTGTAGATACCCACTGTGAGATTAACCTTGTCTGGGTTGGGATCGCGGTTGAACGCTTCTGTAAGCCCCAGCACACGGTCCGGCGGAGCCTGGGGTATTCTGGCCAGCAGCGACAAATGCGCACGCTGCGGCAGGACTCCGAGCGCGCGCACCAGCAGAGTACTGACAGAATGCGTCCTTATCATGCAGATATTACTTAAGGGAGCCTGCGTCCGATTGGATGTGATACACTTCTGGCTGTCCGTATTGCGCCTCTGTGTCTTCTTTCTGTATGCCTGAGTGTTCTAGGATGTTGCCTGCCAAGTCCGCGAAGCCGGGATGCGGATGAATCTTTTTTATAATCAATCACACATAGATTGGAATTAGGGCCCATTTTGAAGCACTCCGCACACACGAACACACAATAGCATAGCCAAGAGCAAGCAAAGAGCCACAGTTGGGTAGCTCTTAATACCAAGGTGATACCGACACATACTTCTGCTGTGCAGAGGTGCATGCAACAGACGCTCCAAACGAATAAGAGGGGTGCGATACGGACACTGGCGTTTGCAGCCCGTCACGGGATGGGACGACAACCGGTTCAGGAACGCGCCGACGCATCTTCCTCAATGGCTGGAAGAGATGTACACGTAAGGCGATCTTCCGCTTCCTCACTCCCTTCAGACTCCGTCAATGCACTTTTAGTAGAGGAAAAGGCTGCTAGTGGACCCGCCGTACGATCGCCTCAGCTGCGACGCACAGCCTCTTACAGCAACACGTCCGTTGCGGACTACCCTCAACTGAGGGTAATTTTATGCGACACCAATGCGACTCTGTGCGAGATGTGGCGACAGTTCATCCCTCCACACATTGCAACTAACGACGCTATTCTGTGCATCCACAATGGCCCGTTCGAATCCCTGCTCGAGGCCAAGCGGCACCGTACTGGTCACCCGGGCCATTCGTACGCCATCGTATCGCCTGGAAACTCGTTTGGGTTTCTCGGAGGCGGCTTCGATCTTGGATTGTACAGCTACTTCGGCGGAAAGCCATTCGAGACGTGGTTTCGAGGAGAACTAGGTGGCCGCTATCACACAGTTGGCTCAGCAACAGTCGTCGACCTGAAGCGCTGCCACATCGACGTCACACGGGCACGCCGCGACGGCATCCGCTACATCATCCATGTTCCGACGGTTGTCGCGCCCGCCAGGCCCATGTACGACCAATTTCGGCCGCGTCGCACGGGATATGAGCCTGTGTTTAACGCCATGTGGAATTCCCTGATGCACACACCGCCAGCAGTCGACGGTCTCATTGTTCCGGGTCTCTGCACGGGGTATGTGGGCGTTCCTCCGGAGATCAGCAGCAAAAGCATGGCGTTTGCGTTGCGGCTGTTTCTGCTCGGAGACACAATCTCCACGGACCTGCGGAACGTGCTCACGATGTACTACCTGAACTATCCATACGAACCATTCTTTCTGGAGCAATGCCGCATGGAGTGCGAGGAGTTGGGCATCGACATCGAGCGCGTCAAGAATTTCAACATCCGGACAGACCCTCTCGATGACCTACTGCCGCGCGATCCGATACCGGGACAAACCTAGGCTGCTGCATTTAGTCGTTGGGTGGCGGTGCAGCAGACTAGATTGCTCAGACGACGAACCGCGCGTGCTCTACCGCACGCATACGGCGTTGGGAAGTAGCCGACGTTTTCTAGACGTGGATCATATACAAACCATTTGAACGTAGTAGAGAAAAATAATTGGACATGGGCGGAAAAGAGGGGAGTAAAACAGCCCCCTTATATACGTTAGGGCTTGTTTTGAGGTTTGGGCGGCTATCAGTGTTGGGGCACGAGCGGCACCACCTCCGCGGATCTCTAACGGACGCTTCTGATAATTTTAGAAGCAGTGACAGAATTAGGTGTGTGTAGTTATGTAAGAGCCGCGCAGCTGCGCTGAGTCGCGACAGTGCTAAAATAATCACGTGGATTAACAAACAAGGCTCGGCGGCTAGATTCGTATATAATGATTAAAACTCATCGTGTCAAACGAATTATTCATTGCAGTTTCTGCGGTAGTGGGTTGGTGTAACTGAGTTTCTACTCCCGCTACGTAGTTCAGTTTGTTGTTTGAACGTACTGATAAGATATTCCTAATTTATCTACGCTAGGGAGTCCTTTTTATACAGGAATTTCCATATCTACGATATATGGGAAAGATAATACGATCGCGTCGTATAGCATGACAAGTATAAACTTTGGTTTAGCCGTGCTAGAGTTTCAAGCTCGACAGATATGGGTGCGGCGTCTCCACCGCTACTCTCGCCGGGCTCTTGCGTGCATCCTGAGTAGCGCCCAGGCACAAAAGACGCCACCTACAGCCAGTGCAATGCTTGGGATGTACGAAACCAGAAAAGAGCTGCGGTACACGTACAGCAGATACTCAACGATCGGCGCAGGAAAGTGCTTCCGTAGAAAACTAGAATCCGAAATCAACTTTTGGTAGTCGTTGCGCGTAAACCGGTAGCCCGTGTCGTTGTGTTTGTACATGCGGTCCCACAGCCGGCGCGCCAGCCCGTTCTCGTAGATGACCAGCGTTAGCGACGCACCTAACACGTTCCCGATCGACCGCCAGAGATAGAATATGCCTGTCATCGTCCCCTGTTGGGCTTTCTCAACCGTGTGCACAATTGACACCAGTGTTGCCACAAGCAGGAACGCATAGCCAAGCGTGATAGTCACACTCGCAGCGACAAACACGACTTTCCAAGTGCGGGAAGACGCTGGCAGCAGCACGCTCAGTGTTTCATAGTCCGGAAAGCCAACTGCGGGTGCCACATGCGAAATCAGAGTGTACGCCACGCACAGGCCCAGCAGCTGCATCGCCATCGCGAAAAATACGATAATGTAGCAACAGTGGGCCAGGTCTAGTTTTGTATGGCGCAGGATGTAACCTGCTAGCAGCGAGCCCACAGCTACAGCGATCGATGGAAAAACCAGGAACAAGCCTGTCTGTGTCACGCTGATATTCTGCACCAATTGCAGATAGATCGGCGACCGGAAAATCTCTCCAAAGACCACAAATGACGAAATGACCGTGGCCACAGAGCACAACCCAAACTCACCTCCCAGCAGCTCAAGTGGCAAAATGCGCTCTTTCGCGTAGTACAACTCGATCCAGAGAAACGCCGCAAACATGGCGACCGTGAACACTGAGAGTAACACCTTGTTCAGATCTGTAGAGCACAAGAACAACAGCCCTGTGATCGTACAGACAAGCGACAGAGAACCCAGAATGTCAATTCGCGACAGATTGCGCCATGTGAACCGCTCGCTCCGTGGCGGAAGATGTACCAGCTTGATGTTCACATTAGTGTACGCCAGGCCGATACAGAGTAAAACCAACGGAACCTGTGCTGCAAACACTGCACGCCAACCAATTGTGTCAATAAACAGACCACCAATGGGCGCACCCAGCAATTGGCCGAAACCGAAAACGATGTTGGCGTAGCCCTGGTATATACCACGTTCCTTCGCCGTGCAGATGTCACTGACTGTGATGCTGCTCATGGCGTTGATGCCACCGCCGCCAATGCCACAAATCGCCCTTGACAGTGCGAACTCTGTAATGTTGCGCGACAAAGTTGTCAAGAAACACCCCAGGCCAAAGAAAGAAAGCGCAATCAAAAGAGCAAACTTCCTGCCTGTCAAGTCTGAAAGCTTTCCATAGAGAGGCTGAAAGGCTGTGTTCGTCAGCAAAAAACTGGTAGCAATCCACTGCTTTTTGTCAGACTCCTCAAACTGCTCTGCAACTCTGTTCATAATGTTTGCGACGATTGTGCTATCTAGCGAGCTCATGAAACTCCCCAGCCACAGCGAGACGAGAATTGGGATCTTCGGCAGGCTCAGATTGTGCTGGTGGTATATCTCTTCCAAATCGTGGTTGTCTTCACCAATCTCAGATGGCAACGGCAGCAGGTTGCTTGTCTCATCTAAAGGCTCCATGTTTTGCTTGGCGTCCTTGCGTTGTTCAGATGCTGTGCTCACTTATTCCACTTGTCTCGCTGAGTAAAATCTGGTGTCGCGCCTTATATATTATTCAGATAAAGTGCTTATCAGCCATCATGACTCGCTGCAATAATGAATCACATTGTTCTCATGCGCGATACGAAATATAGTGTCCACAGCGCGTGATATCGTTAAAGTCGCTATGACGATTCCCAAACTGAGTTAATAAATGCACGGAATAGCGAATGTCACGTGAAAACAAAATTTAGAAGCTTGGCAACCGGACTTCACTTAGCCTCTTAGTTTCTGTCCAAACTAATAATGTTTCCGACTTCTGGTGCCATAATCACTCTATCTCTCCCTCCATTCAATGTACCTCTTCCCCTCCTCCAGTACGTCTAACACATTCCTCCTTGTCTTGTATATATACATGTTTTATTTAGTTTCTCCATTGTATCTCCTTAGACGTCTTTACTTCATTCAATGCAAAACGTTTCATATGTACACGACAACCGCCAATTAGGTTGACAGCTGTGGAGCGGGATTGTCTGTCCCGTCACCTTCCTCTTCGTTCCTCTTTATCCTCTCGGTCTCTGCCTCATTCAGGTACTTGTCAAAGGCATCGTTTCTCTCGGGGAATGGACGCTTACCCAGCAGATTGATCATGTCTTCTCTTGTGAGGACCTCTTTTGTAAGCAGCAGCTGGGCAATCTTCTCGACGTCGTCAGCCTTTTCCTTCAAGAGTGCCGTGCACCGGGCGTGACACTCCTGGACAATCCTGTAGACTTCGGAGTCGATGATGTCTCCAGTCTCCTCGGAAAACGGCTTGGTGAGATCATTTTCATCTTTTCTCTGGTAGTTAATCCACCCAATTTTTGGACTCATCCCGAGCTCCGTCACCATTGCCGTTGCCATACGCGTTACCTTCTTGAAGTCGTCTGACGCTCCACTAGTCACGCTCGAGAAATGCAACTCCTCGGAAACACGGCCACCAAGTGCCATAGTCATCCGGTCTTTGAGCTGCTGCTCACTCAACAGGTAAATATCACCAGGTAGATACTGGGCGTAGCCTAGGGCGCCCTGTCCACGAGGAATGATACTGACCTTCAGAAGAGGATCGGCGAATTTCAAGTACCAGCCACAGACTGCGTGTCCGGCTTCGTGGTATGCAACCACCTTTTTCTCATCTGGGGACAGGAGCTTTGATTTCCGTTCCACACCGCCAATCACTCTCTCGATGGCCTGTTCAAAATGCTCTAGTCTGACGGAGTGAGAGTCACTTCTTGCAGCAATCAACGCGGCTTCGTTGCACACGTTAGCAATATCTGCACCTGAAAAGCCGGGTGTAAGAGCGGCCAATCTGTTTTTCAAATCAAATAAACCGCCAGCAAGCTTGATTTTTTTGAGATGCACTGCGAATATATCCTTACGACCAGATAGCTCAGGCTTGTCGATGTTGATATGCCTATCAAATCTCCCAGGTCTCAGCAAGGCCTTATCCAGAATGTCTGGTCTATTCGTACCTGCCAAAACGACTACGTGGTCTGCAGCTGTGAATCCGTCCATTTCAACCAGCAGTTGGTTCAAAGTGTTTTCTCTTTCGTCGTTAGCACCTGAGATATTTCCCTTTTGTCTTGCCTTTCCAATGGCATCAATTTCATCTATGAAGACAATGGATGGTGCGTTTTCTCTGGCCGTTTTGAATAAATCACGGACTCTCGAGGCACCCACACCAACAAACATCTCCACAAACTCTGATCCAGAAACAAAATAAAATGGCACACCCGCTTCACCGGCCGTTGCTTTCGCTAATAGGGTCTTACCAGTACCTGGTGGACCAGATAAAATAGCACCTCTTGGGATCTTTGCTCCCATCTTTTCATAACGAGAGGGTTCTTTTAGGAAACTGACGAACTCCATAATTTCTTCCTTAGCTTCATCACACCCTGCAACATCTTTAAATTTTACTTTGACGTCTGTTTCAATATTGAATTGCTTGGCTTTGGAACGACCCATTCCAAATATGCCCCCACGACCACCGCCTGCAGCAGAAGCTGACCGACGTGTCAACCAGATGATGCCTGCAATCATCAAAAACGTGGGTAATATTTGGAACATCGCACGACCCCAGTTTCCTTCCTGTAGGTAAACCACTGGAATCCTGAAATCTGTTTGGATCCCTAATTCATCCTGAGCCTTCATTAATTTATGTTCAAAACTCTCTACAGAGCCGATGGTGAAAAAGTAGAAGTCGTGCCCATTGTGTTCAGGCTGATTCTTCCCTGACTCATTGAGAATCACTTTGACAAGCGATCTGTTCACAACAACCAACTTCGATACGTGTCCCTTAGCCAGCAGCTGTGAACGGAACTCTTGCCATGTAATTTCTCTGCTTTCCTCTGAGTCGTTGAAAGCACTGAGAATGAATGAGAGGAGAAAGAATAACAAACCAAGTTGGAACAATCCTATATTTTGAGACATCGATGCATTTGGATCATTGAAGTCCTTCTTGATCCTCTCTTCCTCTATCTTTCTGTTCTCATTTATCCGTCTGTTGATTTCGTCTGCTTTCCGTTTTTCAAAGTTAAAGGGATCATTATTTTCGGCATCTGATGACCTAGTCTCATTGGAGCTTTCCGCAGCGGATTCTTGCTGCTGTTTAGCAGCCAATTCATTAATCTCTTTCATTTTTTCCTCTAAATACCGCTGTCTCGCCTGCATGTTTGTCCCAGCACCTTTGTCTAAATCTTCAAAGAACTTCTCCATTTCGGCCTTTAATTTCTGTAAATCTATATCGCTGGGATCGGTAGATGAACTTTCCTTCTTGTTAGAAGTTTCATGACCTTCAGAACCATCTTGCTGTTTTTGAAGCAGCCGTTGGTGGATGTGGAGTTTCCGGAGTTGTGTGCTACCTGTGCAGATGAACGGCAAAGAGCGTAATCGATTCGGATGATGTGCTCTAACCAACGACTTCGCTAACAAACCCGAGGGTCTTAATAGTTGAAACATGTCTTTCAGATGATGTTTCGCGCAACGTTCAGGCTTATAGTGATATTTGGTTCAATGTGGTCGTTCTTAAGAATATATAGATATTGGTGGTGCCAGCTTGATGTTGATTTTTCCAAAGTAAAAATATACAAAAGGTAACCAAAGTATATTCAATTCTTGCCAATTCTGCAATATGTAGAAACGCCTTATCAATAAATGGCAGCCCAATACACGCTTGTGTAGATTCAAGGTTGGACTTAGTAACTTGTGTTATTGCTAGTCTTCTTATCCACAATTATTACATAGTGGCAAAGGTCTAGAAAATGCCGTTAATAACGATAATATATAACTACTACCAGCAAGAAAGGCATGTCTAAAGCATGTATAATACATCCATTCGTTCAAGCAGGCAGTCCCTTGAATCAACTGCACAATTCTCCTTCAACGACAGTCTCTTTTTGTGTTCTTCTCAAACCTTTGCTGCTCCAAGATGGCTTCTCTGATTTCGTCGGACACTGTACCTTCGAAAACCTCCAGTGGGACATCAGCCAGACCCGTCCTGACTTTCGTTAGATCTGGATCCCTTATTATGGTTTCATAGACTGTGTCGCATCCATCCTTTATCTCTTCCTCTGTCAAGGGCTTCTTTCCCCAGCTCAGCACCTCTGTGGGTTGTGTAGCCTGTGGAAGATGCAATGTGTTCGTGTATGGGTCCCGTATGCCCTGGCGTTCGATGAGAAGTACGCGTACCCTATCGTAGAACATATCGCTGTTGAATCGGCTGCATGCTGCGGCGTGCTGATATAGCCAGTTGGTGGCAGAAAGTTTTGTTGCGCCGCTGGTGCCAGAAGTGGTGGTTTGGTGGTGATCGTTATGTCTCCTATCAAAGAATTCGACAGCATTTCTTGCTGGATTCACACCTAACGTGGTTTCCTGTTTCACGTTGCCCTTCTTTGACAAGTCTCTGGCCGGTGTGCCCTCTACCAATCTTCCCTCTTGTCTCAGCTTAGTGGCATAGTAGTCGTCAGTTATGTTTCTTCCATCTATAATAATCTTGGCACCAAACTCTTTAAAGACACTTCTTGCGGTCACCAAAGCGATCTGTCTGTTTCTGTAAGAGTACGGCAATACACCTCTCTCAATCAAATCATTCTTTTGCTCCTGGTTCAGAATAAACTTGAACAAGTTAGGATGGTACTGAAAAAACAGGTACGAATCTCTGAAGCCGACCGCTCTAGCAGGCTCGGTTGCCAGCATGAATCTCCTGGTACCTTTGTCTGTCAGCGTGAAGGTACGCACCAGAAACTTCCTATTTCCCAGAAGCTCACCATCCTTGGTAATTTTGCCTTCACCTTCCTCGTCATTGGGTAGCTGGTACTCCTCGTTAATGACTTCCAGGGCTACTCCATTTTCGTCCACAGGGTGGGAAAGACGAGGCCTCTTGTAGCCCAACATAGCTGGTATAGTCGAGCCGCTTCTCGAACGATCTGTATCCTCACCATCTGTATCCTTGTTTCTACGTTTTGGCGGCCTGCCCCGTTTGCCTGTTCCTACTGCTGTTGGTTTCTTCATGCTTTCATCAGCTCTTTTATCAGCATTATCTTCGCCATCCTCATTGTCATCTTCGTCGTTGTCGTTGTCGTTGTCGTTGTCCTGATTTTCCTCATTTTCTTCGCCATGTTCAACTTCCTGATCATCTTGATACTCATCGTCGTCATCATCTTCGATGTTTTCGAGCATTTCCTCTTCTAAATCATCGCCGTCTGAGTTGTATGCTGGCTTGGATACTCTTGTTCTCGACGTTTCTAAATCATCAGCACTATCATCATCGCTTTCTACTGCCCTTCTATTAGGTCTTGCCATTCTGATATCCACTTTACCGGTCGATTCGATACTATACAGCTCAAGCTTTTTTCTCTGCCATTTATTCGATTGGGTTGTAGTTGTTTATATATTAATTAACGTAAATTTCAATTGGCGATAATAAGATGAGCTAGCCGACAAGAGTTGAAGAAAAGTAAAAGGACAAAAAAAGCCTATCGAGTATTCTCATTTGATTCAATTATGGAATATTTGAGTTTAGATTAATAAAGGTTTATTTTTTTAGTGCAAAACCGTGCTTGATTTGGACTTCTATAGCTGGTAAAGTAATATACATGCAGATAGCATTCATTTAAAACCGCAGTTGCGGATTTCGTATAGATCTGAACTGTTCTTAAAGTGTTTAATTTTATTTTTGTTAATTACTGATGTATGAAACTAGAAATGTTGTATTCTTAAGAACTTTGTGTATACAATGCCGTTCTAAAAACTTGTTTCGTCCCCAGCAATATTTTTATTACAGGGACATTTAGAAGGAAACTGTCCATCTCTTGATACACGAATCAGACCCAACACTTACAATAGAGGTCTCTGTCTCCCATTCAACGGAATTAACACCATCTTTATGAGCATTCAGTTGTTTTATGATCTTCATTGGCTTCTTCAACGAATATATGAAGATGTTTGTATCGAGAGAACAGGTAGCGACAAAGTCTTCCTCTTCAGCGGGCTGCCACGTTATCACATTGATTTTACTCGTATGGAAGGCCCATCTCGAGGTTTTGACACTTTTTGTCTCCAAATCATACAGCAAAATCTTACCTGAGACGTCACCTGCAGCCAAATAGGCATGGGAAGGCGATATCGAGATATACGATGGGGTTGCACGTAGGTGAGTTTTCAATAGATAGCTACTGTCGGCATCATTGACTTTGAAGACTTCGATCTCGTTTGACTGATCGTAGCCGACCGCTACTAGATCGCCCTCTATAGTCACTGCAGAAGCTTCACGAGCAAGCTTCTTGGAGTTCAATAGCTTTCCCGATACCGCGTCCAGAAGCATGAGCGTGGACTCCGCTGTTACAACGGCAAATATGTTATTGGATTTAGCAGATACCTTGGGTTGCTCGTCAAAATTGAATTTAACTTCGTCATTAACTCTCAAAGTGTCATCCCAGGACACACTGGACACGTCTCCCCCCTGTTTGTTGATGGATAGAATGATATTAGTGTGGCCGTTGCTGATTTTTGGAGGAGACTGGTCCCATTCGACTATCTTTCCATCGTACGACCCCGTGATAGTTGGGTTTACAGACAGCGCAGTTATGGCCTTATTGTGACCTTGAAGCACTTTAATAGGTGCCTCTGAACCCATTTGGAAGACGGTCAAGGAGCCGTCGAGAGACAAGGATATGATCTTTCCGTCCTCTCCCGCCACAATGCCCACCTGTTGTGCACTCAACGAGTCGCCCTCTAATGTCCACTTCTGGGTGCATTTTGAGTCCTGCACTGACCACACTCTGATTGCAGCGTCTGCACTGGCTGTTGCAAAGGTCTTTTCGTCAATCCACGAAAGAGCGTAGATACCGCCCTCTATTTTTCCGTCGGCAGTGTCGTCTTCTATGTATTTCAAGAACTCGCCACTTTTGCCATCGAAACATGCGATTTTCCTGTCTGAGCCTACCGTGACAGCAAACTCTCCGGCGCCAGGGCTAAATTGGACGTCCCTAATGAACTTGCCTTGGTCGTGGTGCACTCTGTCACTAGAGGTGAACTTGAATGGAGGACCCTGATAGAACACGACAGCACCATCATTGCCTACAGTCATGCAACGCATTGGTCTGGATTGCTTCATGTGGCAAGCATTGATCTTCTGCGAATGCCCTGAAATTTCCCCTAATGAGTTTCCACTGTCCCAGGAGATGAACACGCCGAAGTTATTTCTTCCCTCACCGACTACGCAGAGCCGTTTCCCTTCGAAATCCCAGGAAAGGTCGCTAATTGGACCAGCCAGGACCTGGAACTCGCTTTTGACAACAGTTTCCACCTTTTGTGTGTTACGGTCAACGTTCCAGCCCCACACCATGACCTTGCCCGAATCGTCACCCGAGGCTACGTAATTTGAGCCTTTGATGGGGGAAAACTTCGCTACAGTCACATTAGCTGAGCCATGACCCGTGAATTGCACAACAGGGGCACTTCCGTCCAGGTCCCGCACGAACGCTGATTTGCCACATGCGTACGCTAGCGACTTGGACGTTTCGTCGTACGACAGATGTGTTGTGAAGTTACGCTGCGTGGCGGGCTGGGGAGGTATAATTGACTGCAATTGTAGGGTGTACATATCTCTTGTCTGCCTTTATCTGTCTTGTTAGTATTCTGAGTAAGGTGTTCTATATTAGGCTTATTTATAACGTGCTTGTATATATAATAAATATAAAACGTTAAATGAAAGGCGCCTAAAAACAATAAACAAACATAATGAAAAGTGTATAAAAACTACCTAGTGGCCATTCCACCGTTGGCAAACAATGTTTGACCGGTGATCCAAGCACCTTCAGTCGACAAGAAAGACACGATTGGAGCTATGTCTTCGATTTCAGTCAATCTGTGGCCCATGGCCATTGATTTGCAAAACTCCACTGATTCTGGAGTCTCAGCTGAGTAGAAGAATGGTGTGTCCATAGGCCCTGGCGCAACACAGTTCACTGTGACCTTCCTGCCTAGCAGCTCCTTAGCGGCGCCCCTGCTGTACTGCTCGGCAGCGGCCTTACCGCCCTGGTAAACATGGTAGAAGGGCGTGAAAACTCCAAGAAGTGAAGTCACAACGGTGATAATTCTGCCGCCGTCCTCAACCAGTTTTGCAGCCTCAGCAATGAAAAAGAATGCAATTTTGTTGTTGATGATGTTCATCTCATCAAACTCGTCCTCGGTGACTTCAGTGATTGGCTTCTTCAAAACCTTACCGACGTTGTTAACAGCGATGTGGATCTTCCCAAATTTCTCCTTGGCAGCTGCGAACAGCTCTGTAACAGATTGCTTGGAGTGCAGCTTGCTCTGGAACAACTCCACTCTGACTCCGTACTGCTTCCGGAGCGATTCGGCAAACTCCTCCTCGTCACCCTGAGTGCTGTTGTAGTGCAGGAAAAGATCGGCTTTGTGCTTGGAGGCCAGATCAATGGCTTCCAGTTTACCCAAATTTTTGGTACCTCCTGTGATTAGAGCAACTTTACCTACTAGAGACATTTTTTGAGTTTGAATTTGGAGTTGTATGGTTCGATGGCCGTGTGCGCTGAACTTGAGAGGCACAGAGTGGCGAGGCTGAACGTGGAGATATGAAGTCTGTCTTTTATAACTCCAGGATGGAATGCTCGCATGTGCCTGGGCAGTCGGGAATGTGATTTCATAGCAAATCACTGCTTATATGAGATTTTAATTTGTCCGTCTTACGCCCGTTAGGTTACTAGAATTAACGCTCCCCTAACAATAGCTTATAGAAGCAGGGTGGGAACACATGAATAATGGGGCAGAAATATTGGACCAAAACGTCAATAGAGTGCCTGTCGTAATAGAGAGAACCTTACGAAAACTACCGCTAAGGCATTTGTAAAATGGAAATTAGCGAAATTTACGAAGTTATGCCTTTATTTCCATCGTTCAGAAATTACCAGCACAGCCTTGACGGAAGTTTCGAGCATGATAAATGCTTACCAAAACCCAAAAAGGACTGCGTTACAGCAGCGGGAATGCTAGATATTGCCGTTGAATGGGACGTTGCAGAGCTGGCTTGATTTCCGCCTTCTAATGACTCCTACGAAGGAGAAAGCCAAAACACCTTCCCACTATAAGCCAATACATAACCAAGGGGAATAAAAAAACAACATCACAATAATGGAGTTTTTAATTTCCGTTGCTCCCTTGATTCGATATCAAAGTCCGTACGAGAAGAAGCGAATACGTGCGTATGCTCATCAGGTTGTACGAAATACAGTTGATGACTAGCGCTGTCATTATCGATACTGCAACCTTTGGGTATGAAACGTTGTAAATGAGCCCTTCAATGTCAACTATCTGTGCCCTCTCTTTAATCCTTGCATCACCTACGAATGTAGATGAGAAGACAAAGGTTTGTTTCATTTTGCCCACTATTACAAGTGTTTCTTTGAAAACATAGTCTCATTGTGACGTAATTGGCGCCTAAAAGTCCAAATACCCCTCTCTGAGAGACTAATGTACTGTTCAATCAATTCTATCTATTTCTCTCAAGCATTGTTGGAAGTGCCGGTTCGACAGAGCTGCCTACGCCTCGAAAGAACCAAGAACAAACGAGTTCTAGCCATCGCTTTGAAAAGAATTACACAGTGACAAAGATGAAAAACAAATAACAAGCATACCGCGTTTCATTTTCAATCGGCCATGAAGCTGCCTTGTTGCGGCAATTCCCAGAAACCTGGCTTGCTACAGAAACAGTGATTTATCTGACAAAAAATCGTTCAATGTGCGCTATACAGGGTTCAAAGAGACTGAAGAATCCCCGTAATACTTTGCCGTTGGATC
This sequence comes from Hagleromyces aurorensis, assembly GCA_030705145.1. Classification (NCBI taxonomy): domain Eukaryota; kingdom Fungi; phylum Ascomycota; class Saccharomycetes; order Saccharomycetales; family Saccharomycetaceae; genus Hagleromyces; species Hagleromyces aurorensis. The sequence continues at coordinate 40,709 of JANIWU010000071.1, read as the reverse complement.
GAAGCATTTAAAACAGTTTCTCAGAGCTGATCTTCACTGAAATTTCATGATGCTGCTGCCCTCTCTCTACGCCCATGTATTCCGGGTAATTTTTATGAATTGGGTAACCGATGGATAAAATTTTAAGCGTACATCATCGCCTAACATCTAATAAGAAGTAAGCTCATCTCAACAGATAGTCAAACATATATATCCCATTGCCTACCTAGAGGATTCAGATTTGGTACAGACATGTCAACTCCAAAGCCCAGGATTACGCTTAACAAGGCGCCGGTTCTTCCGCAGCAGACAACTGCCGAGCAACGGTACTGGCGTCAGTACTCATCAACGCAACTGGTGAAAGAGCACAATAGTGTTACAAATATTTCGTTTAACCCTGAATTACCACACGATTTTGCAGTAACATCGTCCACACGAGTGCAGATCTTTTCCTCCAGAACAAGACAAGTCATCAAGACGTTTTCACGGTTCAAAGATGTAGTATACTCGGCATCGTTCAGGAAAGACGGTAAACTGCTGTGTGCTGGTGATGCCACCGGTTTAGTCACGGTTTATGACAGCTACAACCCAAGAAGCTTACTACTATCCATCCAGGCCTCGACTCACCCTACGCACGTAGCGAAATTTCACGACCATGACATTAAGTCGCTGGTCACCGCAAGCGACGACAGAGTAACAAGAGTATGGGATATCTCGCATTCATATCAACCACAGCTGGAACTACAGGGGCCAATGGACTATGTCCGTACGCTGACCTTTGTTCCCTCGGCACCACACATGATCGCAACGGGATCTTACGACGGAATCGTTAGAGTGTACGACACCAGAATGCAAGGCGACAAAACGGCATTCTCATTGAAACACGACCAACCTGTCGAGAATATAATATCAATCTCTCCAACACAATTAGTCTCCTGTGGTGGCCCCATGTTCAAGGTATGGGATCTGACGAACAGCAAGAGCTTATACGAACGTGGAAACTTCAACAAAACCGTAACCTGTCTTGATTACGTGGAAAACTTTGGATCTTCTATGGAATCAGCACTAATAGCGTCGTCGTTGGACGGCCACATCAAAGTATTTGACCCCACGGACTCCTTCCGCGTCAAATTTGGCTGGAAGTTTTCTGGGCCAGTTCTAAACTGTGCGCTCTCGCCCAGTGCCTCGACGGGCAACAAACATCTGGTGGTCGGTCTCTCCTCTGGTTTACTGGCCATAAGGACGAAAAAGAAGGCTGGTGCAAGCCGCAAAGCTGACATAGACGACATTGATGCGCTAATCAAGACAAAAGCGCCCAGAAGTGACGTTTTCCAGCGGTTGATGCGCGGCTCTGAGTACCAAGGTGACCAGGAGATGATTGTTCACAACGATACGGTAAAACAGCAACGTAAATTGAAGCTTTTTGAGAAAAACATAAACCATTTCAAGTGGGGAGAGGCCTTAGACAACGCATTTATGCCGGGCGTGGCACGGGAGCTTACGCTGACGGTACTGCAAGAGCTGCGGAAGCGTGGCAAGATCCGCGTTGCGCTGTACGGCAGAGATGAGTCCACGCTGGAGCCGCTGCTGAACTGGTGTCTAAAAGGTGTCGAAGATGTGCGGTCCATCCCCGTTGTCGCCGACTGGATCGCCGTAGTGCTGGAAATGTACGAGTCGCTGTTGGTGCAATCGACGGTCCTGCAGGAGATGATTGTCGCGCTAAAGGCGAAAGTAAGAGAGGAGGTGTATAAGGCCAAGGAGGCCCAGAAGATCGAGGGCATGCTGCAGCTGCTAACAAGCTGACGGTCCGGCCCTAGGCCGTGTCGCCTGCCTGCGCGCTACACAAGTACATTTGCTTCTTCCTTCACATTGCATATAATATATAAACAAGGTATGTTATGAATTCTATCAATGACGCCTTCTGCCCCAACGGCTGTTACCCGATTTGGCCTTGGGCAGGCGCAGCCGCCTGAAGTTGTTGCTGACAAGGTTGTACTTGTTCCTGGTCTTGCGTTTCTTCACTGTGGGTAGCGGTTTGCCCTGCTCTTGCTCTTGATCAACGTCGTCGGCCTGGTCTTGCACGCTATCGCCCTCTGGCAGTTCTTCCCGCGCCTTGTCGCCCAGAAAGTCGACCACCTGCTTCCGTTTCAGCTTGAGCAGCTCCTGGTGGATGTCTCGCGGAACGAGGGCCGTCTCAGTAGTGTCCTTGCCAAAGTTGCGCAGTATGCGGTGCTTGCCTCTGAGGTTTTTGGTCGAGGCCCGCGTCTTGCCTGCGGTCTCTTCCGCTCCGGGCTCCTGAAAGATGTCGGTGGGAGTCTGGGAAACCACTGCATTCGCCTCGTCGTCGGTGGCAGAGTCGTCCGCCCCCCGGCCAAACTCCTGGACGATCTCGTCGTGCTCGCGGGCCAGCTCGAGGAGGGACTTCGTGAGCGGCCTGCGTACCAGCGGCGACGGACTGAACGAGACCTTGGCAGCGTTCTGCGGCTTGTGGGGCGTGCACCGCACGATACTTATGCGAATGTTCTCCTCCTCGAGCTTGAGCGGCGAGTTAGGACCGTAGTAGCGCTCCGGCTGCTCCAGGCTGGGCTCTGCCGTGCTGGACGGCACCAGGGCAGGCGCGGGCACCTGCCCAAAGTTCAGACGCCGTCTTGCACTGCTGGCACTGCTGGATACCACTGTTGGAACCGCTACGGGCGCGCTGAAGCTGCCGACAGCAGGGCCAGCCGGTCGCAACGGCGATATTGCCATGTCCAGGATGCTGATGGCCTTGCCGAAAATCTGTGGTGTGGGGCCCAGATCCTTCGGGAGCGCCAGTTGGCGGTCGGGGCTCCTGTAAACTATTGTGCCAGGCGCCGGCAGCATCGGTACGGCCGTCTGGGCCTGCTTCAGCCGCGAGTATTCCTTGTACTTGTTCTTGATCTGTGGGATGCGCTTGATGTCGGCGCCTGCGGGTGGCCGGCCGTGCTGCCGGATGAACTCGTGTTCCCAGCTCTTCAACTCAATTTTGAGCCTGTCGATTTCCATCTGTGCTGGTCAATTGGGCACTCCCGTGTGCGTGTTCTGTGTCTGTTGTTCTTATATGTTGGGCGTTCTTAAGGCGATGAGATTGCAATATACGCGTTATTGAAATATTACGCCTAGCGCTTATAAAAGTCAGGCAAGATAAACAAGGCAGAATACAGAACATATGGATGCAGCAGTGTTTCTGCGACTTCCTGTTGACATCAGAAAGGAGGTGTATCTGCGGCTGGGCGGTTTGGTGAACAATTGCGGCGCCTGCAGCCTGGAAGACCTCTACCGCCGCCCGACCATCAGCGTGGGCGCCAGCAGGGCACAGCGGACGGCCGTCGAAAAAAGACTGGCCAAGCGCGTCTACCCGCGGTTCCGGTCGTATCTACAGGTCTTTGAGTACGACTACGACGTCCTGTTCGTCTGGCTCCAGTACAGCCTGTGGCTGCGGTACGACTGCATCATGCACGACCTGCTGAGGCTGAACCATGAGTACGACGGCGATATCGCGGGCCCGCTGGACTGGATAATCATTGACGGCAGGCTGCAATTGGCATTTTTTGACCGAAACCAGATGCTGCAGCTGTGGTTCTCGGAGCGCGAGTACTGCCAGTGGGTCCTGCGCGGCGACCGCGAGCTGTGGGACGGCGCGCGCTTCCTGCGCGTCTCGTCGGAGTACTTTGACCGTGCCGGCCTCCAGCAGCTGTTTGAGCAGCTGCAGCGGCAGCAAGCTGCCGAGCGTGTGCACGAGCTGGTGTACTACGAAGGTGAGGCCGCGCAGGCGGAGGCGGAGACGCTGCCCATCGCAGCCGGCGCCGCCGGCAGCGCCGGCGACCCGCTGCGCGACTACGACGACAGCGACTCACTGCGCTTTGCCATTACCGACCCGGGCGTGGTGTATCTGAACCAGCACCTCGAGCCGCTGCGTGGCCTGCGCAAGCTGGGCGTGCGCGGCGCCAGCCTGTTCGAGTCCGTGGTCAACTCGCGCGGCGTCCGCGACAACCCGGGCAGGGCCATCGGCTACCTGCACCGCAAGCGCATCCTGCAGCTGCAGGTCGAGCAAGTGGCGGATCCCAACGCGTACGGGCTCGCAGACTTCACCAAGTGGGACAACCTGCGCGAGCTGACGCTACAGCGGCTGGACCAGCTGGACCTGAACCGCGTGCAGCTGCCCGCGACGTGTACGCGGCTGGTCGTGCGGCGGTGCGCACTGCTGCGCTGGTGGACGGTAGAGGCGGGCCCGGAGGCCGCAGACGTTCGTCTGAGGGCTATACAGCTCTACGGAGCGCTAAACTACATGCGGTTCGAGGCCATCGGCGCGGTCGCGGGCGAGGTAGTCGTGCCCCGCCAGCTCTACAGCGAGCGGCGCGTCGTGCTGGACGTCCGGCGGCCGTTCAGGCTGCGGGCGGTCTGAGCACGAAGCGCTCGATGAACCAGGAGTGGAATCGGACGTCGTTGTCGGCGAGCTCCGGGTGGAACGAGGTCGCGAGGATGCGGTCCTCCTGCACCGCGGCGACGATGTTGTGCTCGCCCAGCGCGTACAGCGGCGTGACGGCCTGCGGGTCCAGGATCTCGTCGATGATGGGCGCGCGGATGAAGATGGCCGGGAAGTCAGTGCAGCCCGGGATGAAGCTGGAGAAATCGCAGACCTGCGTGAACGACTGGGCCTGGCGGCCGAACGCGTTGCGCCGCACACGCACGCGCAGCACGTCGAGCGGCCGCACGAGCTCTTGCTGGTTCTCGACGTTGTGTGCCAGGAAGATCAGGCCCGCGCACGTCCCCCAGACGGCCTTGCTGGGGTTGTGGACGAACGTGCGCAGCGGCTCGGCCATGCCCGTTCGGCTGGCGATCAGCGACATGGACGTGGACTCGCCGCCCGGGATGACGAGCGCGGTGCACTCTGAGAGCTCCGTAGGTGTGCGCACCGTCTGGATGCGAAACAGCGCCGGCTCGCGGCCGTAGAAGCCGTTGTTGCGCAGCGCCTGCTCCAGACACGCGACGTGCTCCGCGAACGCGCCCTGCAGCGCGAGGACTCCTATGACGTACTTCATGGCGGTACTGAGGATGGCTGGTTGGTGGATTCGGAATGCTGGTGGGTGTGGAGTGCTGGATCAATTGGGCGCAATGGGTCTACAGCGACGCCCGCCTTTTATACACCGTCTGCTCGCGCTGGACTCCAGATCTGAAATTTCACGTGACGCATGGGCTCTATCTCTCTCTGTTTTTTGGCAAGTCCGGGCGACCCTGGCAAAAAGGAGTCATGGCACAGTCATTGTCCGGCGGGTGCGCGCACCCAGCGTCTGCTGGAGGCCTGCCGGCTGCGGTTTCCTTTTGCGAACTGATAAGCGGTCGCGGCGGGCACGGCGGAGACTGTGATCGAGCGAGCCCTAATCGGCAGCGCTGTCCGGGGCCGCGGGCCCTATGCGCATAGCAGGCGCGCCGCACGATGGCGGTAGGGGCGTTTGGTGATTACCGCGACGGCGCACGGGAGGAGTCAGAGTCACAGGGCCGCGTGCGGCGGCGATACAGCTCCGCTCCTATTAGGTCTGGCGCAATTGACGCCCTCTGCTGGGCAGGGCTCCTCGCTGCTGGGCAAGGCGCCCCGCTGGCGGCAGGTGATAGACACGCCGGCGAGGGCTCGGAAATGAGTAATCGGGGCGCCCTGGGCGCGTGCCCCAGGGCTGCGGGTGCGGGAAACGTATAAAAGGTAGATGGTGCGCGTGCGTGGACATAGCGCGTCCTGCGCCAGCAGGCAGCAACCACAGACTACAATTGCTGCTCCAGAGACCGCAATTGCTGCTCCAGAGACCGCAATTGCTGCTCCAGAGACCGAAACCACGCACGAACCACCCATGTCAGACTTCAAGATCAAATGCGGGCTAGCCCAGATGCTCAAGGGCGGCGTCATCATGGACGTCGTCACGCCGGAGCAGGCGATGATCGCCGAGCGCGCGGGCGCCTGCGCCGTTATGGCGTTGGAGAAGATCCCAGCAGACATGCGCAAGTCCGGCCAGGTGTGCCGCATGTCGGACCCGGAGATGATCAAGCAGATCATGGCCAGCGTGTCGATCCCCGTGATGGCGAAGGTGCGCATCGGCCACTTCGTCGAGGCGCAGATTTTAGAGGCGCTCGAGGTCGACTACATTGACGAGAGCGAGGTGCTGACGCCGGCCGACTGGACCAACCACATCCGCAAAAGCGAGTTCAAGGTGCCCTTCGTGTGCGGCGCCAAAGACCTGGGCGAGGCGCTCAGACGTATCGACGAGGGCGCGGCGATGATCCGCACCAAGGGCGAGGCCGGCACCGGCGACATCTCCGAGGCTGTCAAGCACATCACCAAGATCACAGGCGAGATCCGCAAGCACAAGTGGCTGCTGGACTCGCCCAAAAACCTGGAGGAGCAGGCCACGAAGTACCGTGTGCCTGTCGCGCTGCTTAAGCAGGTCCTCACCGAGGGCAAGCTGCCCGTCGTCAACTTCGCAGCCGGTGGTGTCGCCACGCCAGCCGACGCTGCGCTGTTGATGCAGCTGGGCTGCGAGGGCATCTTCGTCGGCTCCGGCATCTTCAAGTCGTCAAACCCGGAGAAACTGGCCCGTGCCATTGTCGAGGCAACGACGCACTACAACGACCCAGCCAAGCTGCTGGAGGTCTCGCGCGACCTGGGCGAGCTGATGGGCGGTGTCTCTGTCGAAAGCATCAACAGAGACAACGGCAAGAAGCTGTCGCAGATCGGCTGGTGAATGCGACTGCAATTCCGTTCTTTCATACAAGCACCGCTTGGTAAGCAACGCTTGGTCATCGCAGCAGCTTTATAAGAACAGGCACGGCTGTGCGGCTATCACACGTAATCATCAGAAGTCGGAATAAATAGACACATAAATACAATACTTATATTTAAAGAATTCGTTATAAATAAGAGGTATTGCGTAGTTCTGGTTCGTGCGACCGCAGCTTTGCATGCGCCCGTGGCACGCCCAGAGTGGAAGAAATAAATAAAACAGTAAGTTCGGAGATAAAATAGGTTATAGCCTTGTGCGCCTGGAAAATCGTGTAAGAATATTGTCATATAATGCGGAGGGAGGCTGTGCGAGACAGGCTCTAAGCCATCTAGAACACCTCAGTCTTCAACATGTCGAAGTCTTCGCTGGTCTCGTTCGCCGCGTCGAAGCTCTTCGCCAGGAAGCCGTAGTTGTTGTTCGCGGAGCCTCCGTCTTGCTCGTCCATCAGCTCTTCTAGAGAGGGTGGGACGTACATATCGTTGTTGTTGTTATCCAGCGACAGATTCTGGAAAAACAGATCGCAGTACCTGTCTGTCTGGCCGTCTGGACAATCCTCCCCTCCCGTGAGTTTCGAAGTGACATGACCGTCAGTCACACCAGACTCCTTCTTCAAAAATTTGAAGATGTCGTCGTCTCTGTTGGCTGGTTCGTCGTTGTATCCCATAACGCTCGTCAAATCGTTGAAGTTCATGGGGAAGGAGTCATAGTCTTCCTCCTTAATGGCGTCCAAGCCGTTATTGGCAGCGTTTGTCATGGAAGCAGCATCCGATACACTCGCCTTCGTGTCCAGCTTCATGTACTTGTTGTAGAATTCCATCTGCTCATAGGCATCCAGGAACTTGTTTGAGGTAGCTGCAACCATATGGTTTGGTGCAACGATAGGGGACTGGTGGCTGTACGAATTTGTAGAGGAGGACATCGAGTTCGACAGCTGAATGTCTGAGGAGAACAATGAGTTTGGAGTACATGAAGATACGGTCTGTAGATCTTCCTCGTCCGTAAAGTTGGTCTTGGAGGACGACATCGACAGCGTGTGGTTCATCTGCTTGGCGTTCGACACTAATAAAGGTGGCAGCGACGACCGAGCAGACTTTGTCCTTCCTGTCGCCTCAAAATCAGCAGCATCCTCGTCCTCTTCAAACTTCAAAAATGCAAGCGTAGAATCGTCCAAATATGGTCTTTTCTTGGTTTGTGGACTTGCCACGGCTGTGGATCCAGAGGAGCTGACAGAGCCCGATACACTGCCACTGGCAGAGCCCTTGTTCGAAGAGAGCAATGCGGCATAGCTCGTGTCCAAGTTGTTGCATTTCCTCTTTAAATCTTGCAGACTGCCCACAAGCGTCCCCAGCTCGCCCTTCAGCTTTGTATTCTCGGATTTCAACGTATTTATCTCCTTTTTTAGGCCTTGAGGGTTGTTGTTTCTTTGCATCTCGTTCAACCGAGATTTGCTTAATTTGGTCTCGTCGTTGCCATCGGACACGCTTGCCGACCTTCCATAAATAGGGATCGTTTTTGGAGAGGTTGGTGGGGATGATGCTTTACTGGCAGTTTGCAGTGGGATAGATATCTTCTTCTCTGTTTTGACTGGCAAGTTAATCTCTTCCTTCTTGACTTGCGTTCCCATCTCCGGAGTGCTGTTGTGTCTTCTCGATTCCTTCGCAGGCAAGGCTGTAGGTATATTTAACACGTTCCCATGCGAGTGAGTTGGCTTCCGGCCAGGCTTCGGTCTAGGAGGCAACACCCAGTGTTTCGATGTTCTTATTACAAGTCCGGTCTTTTTTTTCTGTCCGCTAGGCTTTGTTGTATTGCTAGATGGAGCTATTAACACCGGTGCCCCGGGGCCGCCAGCATTTCCATTACCGTGTGAATGGGAGTGGGAGCTTGGATATGGTTGTATTGGGGGTAAATGTTTCATCAAGGTCATTAGTATGTGTATTTTTTAAAATCTATTATTACACTAAATCAACCAATTCAAATTAATCAAAATCGTAATTGTGCTTTTAGTATTCGTTATCGTTACTTGGGTAAAACTATAATTTAGGGATCCATAAAACTTTAAACGTGAACTTCATAAAACGTCAGGAATATATTAAACAAGGTCAGACTCTTTAGAGCTGGTCAACTTAAAATGTCTTTGCGTGAGTTCACAAATGGTCGTAATTTCGTAAACGCAAAGCTGATTTATAGTATTTTATACTACGTCGCAGTGCTATGCTGTCTCCGAGGGTTGTGTTGTCTAAGTAGGTACGAAGATGCAAAGTCAGCTATCCATAACAGAAGAACCCCTGACTGCTCCGATCGCCACGCTAACGCAGACTTTTCACAATGGCAGTGCCAAACGATGCCGACTGAATGTCAAGGCTTTAATATCAAAAGCGTTCGCAGAAAAATTCTCCAAACAGGGGATGCGTAAGGAGACTGACTCCCTTCCTCTGTGTGTGTGACACGCACGAATTTTCTGCTGTTCCTAATTCGCACGCCGGGAAAACAGACCAAAAATCACTTTCTCCTCAAATGATTTACCGAGTGTCGCCAGGGCGTTAAAAATCCTAAGGATGTAAGCTGGATAATACCGTGTGCTGCAAAGAGTCGGGTCTTCGCTGTTTCTCTTTTGCTGGGTTTTCGCTGTTCTTTTCTTGAACGGGACAGAACGTTGTTTTTCTTTCGATATCCTGCCACGCGGGAGAGTCTAGAGAGAAATCCGAACCGGGCCTGAGGTGGCTATACGAATTGAAGCAATTTTAGAAGCCCTTGGAAAAGTGGGATAGAGATATCGTTAACGAAAACGATACGTGAGTGCTACTGATGTCTAGAGATTGACCGTCCAGTGAGAAAAGACCTGTGCGAAATTGGGTAAGCTGTCCCTATTTAAAGGTTTGTAAAGCAGATCCGTTTTCTCTGGTCAACTTGAATATTCAATCTGCTGCGCTTTGTTGTTATTCCATTCTCACCATTTCTCTTTTATACCCGATAAATTTTTTCTAGCGTTGGAAAAACTCGTCACATATCATAATGCAGCCGATGAAAAATTTCAGCAAAAAACACAGTCCGGCGGTTAACTACCAAAAGGAACCTTCCTGCTGGTGAGCTATTTCTTTTTATTTCGCAATCCGGTCGTTGTTCGTTATATTGTGGGGGAATTTCCTCCGTGGGGCGGGTGGTACCGGGAATAATCTCCAGACGAAAAGAAGGCTATTAAACCGCAGTGACATGGCGCAGGCGGTCTTTGAATAGGGTTTGTGGGAACAGAAGTAGAGTTCCCCGGCTTCCGCATTCGGATTTCGTGTGTGTGTCCGTTCTGGACGCCGTTCGGAGACTCGGGTTCAGCCTCTACAGCGACCCCAGGCGCGACTTCGCGACCCCCGTGTGCGCCCACGGAAAAGTGCGCTGAAGAATGCGCAGGTGAAAAACAACGCACCGGGGTCCCAGAGGACACCGTTGCGCGGGCAAACACAGTTGCGGACATAAACTAGCACCCAAAGGCCAGGCCTGGGGAAAGGACCTGCCCGCCCTTGGTTAGTGTGCGAGCTGTTCCTGCTCCTGGGGTTCGCGAGGCTCAAAACCGCGACCACAACGGTTGCAAGCTGTTTTCACGTGGTTGATCTAAGCCGTTCTGCGGGATTGCCCGCCTGAGCGGTTTTTCCGGAACGAGTTCTAACGGCATCACCGTCACGTTGCTGGCGATGAGCCAGACGCCGTATCCGGTCGCGCCGCACGGGCACAGAAACACCGCACGCTAGAGCCGGCGCAATAGCCGGACTTCTGCGCGCCCGTTACGTCACAGTTTCGTCTGCAGTCCAGTTTGCATCAGCTTTACGCTACCGGCCTGGCAGTACTGGGTGCTCACAATGACCGTACAGATGGGCGGGATAAACAACAGCTGAGTTTGGCTGCGCCGACAGGTCCTTTTATATGTCAGTCTTGGACCGCCCTTCTTTTTGGATCCTTGATGCACCTCAATATTCCTCTTACCTAAACAGGGCCAAAAGCGGGGTACATTACTGGGCGCCAGATTGCCGCCGACCGTCCCCGAAGAAGTCGATGCAGGAGGGGTTCTGCTACGGTAGCGCCCGCAGAGGGTGCACACGGCTTGTAAAGCGAATCAGCGGTTGCCCTAAACGACACAGAGACATCTTTAGCCGCTTGGCTGGCCAGCCCGCCCTATTACGCTGCATTTCAGGCATTAGCAATAGCGATGGGAGTTGGTGTTGAGCCATCGGAAGGTACTAGAGGAGTTTATTGCAAGCGTAGTGGCATTGGAGATGTCAAGCGGGAGTTACAGGAGTAAAAACAGCGCAAGTTTGGCCGTTGACCACTTGTATAGAAGCAGTTTTGGATTGGAAGGTATGTTGTGGTGTATGGGTGGTATTGTTAGGTAAGGCCATTAGCGGTATTGTAGGGCAGCTGAAGCGCAATAAATTAATGGATTTTACATTAAATGGTGGTATAGTTATTTTAAGAACTCTGTCTTTTGATTATTTTTTCAATTAGCCTCTTCAGAAACGTCTTGGCGGAATTAAATCAAAGAAAACGTGTAATCTGGGCGCACGGAAAGGCACTGTTCAAGGTAGATGAATGTTTTATCAGAACGTAATATCTGTCCTTCTCGAGAGCAAAAATACACAAAAAAAAGGAGGTTTCCAGAATGGCTAACAGAGAAGTTGCTTTGGTGTCGACCCGTTCTTGAACATCAGTCATGTTGTACGGTACTTATACACTGTGTCAATCTTGAGCCGCCGACGGAAGCCGGGAAGACTTCAGATACGCCGCAATAACCAGCCAGATCCGTAGTCATTATTCTTATTTTGCATTCCAATTTCCACCATAGTAAATATCCTACCTACTACTAGACATGCTGCACAGCGGACGCCTAATACTAGTCTTTTACAAGAAGTTGTCGCTACAGGAATCTGGGGTTAGAGGAAGCTACGCCTAGAGGAAGCTACGCCTAAAGGAACCCGGGTATGCCTTCTCCTAAGTGGAACTCCAATCTGAATTCCGAAAAAGGAAGTGTCTAAGTTCGGAATATTTTTAACCGCCCTAAATTGGCAGCTGGAGGCAATTTACCCTTTAGGGGCTACGGATCAGATGAATAAGCGCGTTAGGGCTTACAGAGCCGCCGAGGCCAACAGAGTCAAAACCGTTGTTACGGGGTATATAAACAGCGCTTACCGAGGCCATTTAACGTTCTCTTCAAATCCACATTAGGAAAACGATCGAAGTCGATAACTGCGGTTGGGAATTCGAGATAAACGAATGTAATAATGCCTGATTTAAGTAGACTGCTTGCAGTGTAAATTGCCCAGCCAGTGTCGTTGCTACGACATTCGCAGACTAAATCTAATGGTAATGCTACTAACTATGTACAAGAACGTTTCCATTTTCCTAAACATAATATCCTACTGTCCAGGCCTCAAGATCGCAGGAACCGGTTCTCTGACCTCATTGCCTTTATAGAAACTGCTGCAGTACGCCATCGTGCTCGTGTAGTTTACGATTCATCTGCTTGGTGTACGTGCGCCAGTTGAAATCATTTTCGGGCAATAGCAATTCTGGGTCGAGAATTAGGTGACTGCGCCCATCAAGCGTCTTGCGTATCCAATGAATTGCAGCTGTACTAGCACTGCCAGGAAACCGTGCCAGCACGTCATAAATATCGTTTGATGGGTCGCTAGCCTCGCGGGGGTAGAGCTGTGGTCGAGAACTGTCGCGCTGAAGATTTACAAGGTATAGAAGATAGTCGGCCTGCACGATTGGGTCGACTACGTTTCTCTTTACACCGTTCAGCAGAGCCAAAGCCAGCATTCGTTCGTATTGGTTGAGCGTTGCCGGCAGTCCGATGCCCGGAGTGTCAATTAGATACATGTTTTGGTCGAGTTTTATTAGCTCGCTGGTGCTACGTGTGACACCCGCCTCAGGCCCTGTCTTTGCTACGCGGCGCCCCTTCAATGTGTTGATCAGAGTACTTTTGCCGACATTCGGCATCCCGCAACACAAGATGCGGTAGCCTAGCGGCAAAGGGACATCGTTGTGCGTAGCCAGATAGGAATTTTTATACCAGATGAGAACCTCCTGTATGGTGCGAGGATTTCTATCCAAAATGATATATTTCTCGTTTGTCTCATTGTGCCAATGCTGCAGTTTTGCGTAGTACCGGTTTTTCTCCACAAGGAGATCACTTTTGGTGTAAAGAACTAGTTTTTGCTGGTTTATGTTGTTAGCTAAATTGTCCAACAGTACATTCCTGGTAGACAAAGGTGCTCTGATGTCCCGCAGCTCCAGAATCAACTGCACATCACTCCGCAACTTTAAAAACCTTCGCAACGCCTTCACCTGATGACCTTTAAAATCATTGTAGTTTATGTTGTATCGAGGAAACTCAAATCTCGGTATAAACCTAGCAGTACTCATTACTCACAACTTGGATCCCTTCTCTTTTGTGGGCTATTTGACGTCAAGTGAATTCCTCATTACCACTACTAATTACTCTAAACAATCCATATTATTGATATTGAAAATTTTGAAAAATAGCGATGAGCATCTCAAACATAAAAGATGTACAGCAGAAAGTAGTCAAGGAAAATTATATCTAATAGAATTATAGAATATGCCATTGATTCTTCTCTCTGGATATCCATGTAGTGGTAAGACCACGGTTGCCAAGGAATTGGTCAGGTCACTACAAGAGAAGATCGACAGCGACCCGATGCTCCAAAAGAAGAACTATCAGATCAAATACCACAACGACGAAACCATGGGTATACAACATAACGACTATGTGACATCACAGGACGAACGTAAGATGCGCTCAGGGATCATCTCTGTGGTGAAAAGAGATTTGTCGAGAACCAACATCGTGATTGTCGACTCATTGAATTACATTAAAGGTTTCAGATACCAGTTGCATTGCGAGGTAAAAAACATGTCAACAACCTTTGCATTAATACATGTGATGTGTCCAGCAGCAACTATACAGGAGTGGAACAAAACGTCCGCAAACCCATGGGATTCAAAACTACTGGAGCACCTGATCCAGCGGTATGAGGAACCAAACCCGCATACAAGATGGGACTCGCCGTGCTTCCCTATCCTGAGCACGGTAGATACAATTCAGGAGCATATGAATGATATTCAAACTGCTATTTTTAATACAGCAAAGGAGAAAGAGCAACGCGATCCCCTCAGCCAATCGTTCCAGAGACCTAACAGCGCCACGGTGCTTAGACCTGCCAGCCAGACAAACTTCATCCAGGTGCTCGAGGCCGAGACGAGTGCAGTAGTTAAGACCATTTTGGATGAGATCAAAACAGCGCAGTCAATTGGCGGCAACATTCCGAACAGAATTATTGTTTCGCCGGATGTCAAAGACATCAATGATCCAAACTGCGCTTTTATTGACATGCCGATCAACGGCGTGACTCTCCCACACCTTCAGAGACTGAAAAGACAGTTCGTAAACCTGTACAAGCTTCGAGACATCGAAAAGGACCGGATTTTACTGCTCTTTGCAGAGTACCTGAACAAACAGCTGAACAATGATTGATTTTATAAAAGCAGACCTTTTACACCGGAGTGGAGAATATTTACACGAATATATACTGTTTTAAATGCTCGAAATACACGTTTTCTGGGTCGATAGTCTCGAAAAATCTCAGCAGCTGATCTTGAAGTTCCTCGTCAAACTCGACATCGTTCCGTTTGATCCACAAGAGATGTCCTTCGTTGATGAGCTTCATCATTAGTTCACGGTTGTCGGTATTGATAACAATCCTCAGAAAATCGCTCCAGGGACGGTAGTCCTGTCCAGGAAAGACGCGCTTTATGCCTAGCTCCCAAAACCGAAAAAATCTGTTCCAGTCCTCTATGGACGCAAGGATCTCTAGAATCCCGATGATCATTGTGTTACTCAGCGTCTCGTCGAGTTGATAACGGTATGTTATGTAGTCAAGTACCTCGTACAGGGCGCCCAGTCTAGTTTGTTTGTCAACGACCATAGTACGCAGTAGCATGATCAAGATCTCCCCGTCGTCCAACAGCCCAGTACCCTCGAATGCCTTCAGTCCTTCCACCAAGATGCCGTTGTTGTGGACTATGTCCTTGTAGCGCAGCCCGCCATCCTCTATGTTGTAAAGAGATATATCCACAAGCTTGATGAGCTGCATTAGGTCCTCGCGGTCAAGAACTCCCCCCAGCGCCTTCTTCAGCAGCAGGTAGTCAGTTACAAATCTGTCACAACCGTACTGTTTCGGATCGGAAAGATGCAACAGCTTGCAGAACTTCAGCCTGGTTGACCAAAAAAGATGCGACAGGTGTTCCGGAATCACCAGCGGCCAGCACTTGTCAAATAACGTTGTCCATTCCGTGCTATTAAGAGTCAGAGTTTCAGCGTCAGAGTTTCCCAGGGTGTTTGTGACGAGCGTCACCAACTTCAGGGCGTCTTTGGCGCTCTTCTGTTTCAAGTGGCTGTCTAGAAACGCGGTTGCACCTGATATGTCGCGATTCTGAACCAGTGTTGCAAACTGTTGCTCTGCCAGCACGCTGGTTGAGTATTGTCTCTGTTGGTACGCGAGCCTGCGCAGCCCGCTTAGGATATTATTCTCAGAAGATGGCGCATCAGGAGCTGTTTCTGAAGAAGGAACTTCTTTTCGCAGATACAGGTGTCTCTCCTCTGGCGGAGCATAGAGTTCTTCCAGGTTCAAGGCAGTTCGTCTGGTTCCCGTCAGAATATTAACGAATATGCCGTCCAGCTTACAGTCAACCATAAACCATGTGTCCCCCGCTGTTTGAGCACTATCCTGGTGCGTGCTCGACCCCCATGCTTTGCCCAAGTTCGGCTTGCGCGCCAGTCGTTTCAGTCTTTTCTTCTCCTCACGCGCGCTCTGGGCACCCTCGACCGCTGGTACCGTGTTAAACTCATTTTTTAGCAGCGAGTTTAGCTCGACAAATGCATTTCGACAGTGCTTGGCTGATCGTGCGGTTGACACGACTACGAAGTCGCTGAGCGTGGCCGCGGCTGTTGTGTAATCTTCAAGATCGGCGTTTCGCAGATCAAAAACCAAGATCTCACTGAGGCCCAACTCATCTCGCAGGTATGTGGTAATTTTGGAAAGAGAGTCTGGAGCATCCTGGGGCAGGACTAAAGCCTGCTTCTGTTCGATGGGCTCGTTTTCCAGCTCTGCCCGGTCAACCATTGAAATGTACCACGGAACAGTGCTTGCATCAACCGCCTGGTTGTGCTTAACACTGTCTGAACTGTCAACAGAGCCGTTTTTCTGATCCGCGTTGGACTTCGGGCTTTCCTGGATGATCTTAGCACGGGAATGATCGCATCTCCTAGCTGTTACTGTAAGGGCCTCTGATGGCCATTTTTTACAGTGCCACACACGGGAAAGCGCTGCTCCATTGCGCAGTAATACTCTTCCGTACTGGTACATGCGTTCTGGGCTCTGCAATGACTTGCAGCTCTGGCTACAGGGTTCCCTCTTTCTGCCAGTATTTGCACGTTAAGTTTGAGTTTTCACAGGCTTCCGATGGTTAATATCAAATGAGAAATTATCACCAAAACACGTGACGTAAAGGGCAGGCAAGCAAGTCCGACCTAGAAACAGTGCGCTCCTGAAACAGGAAGCGTTCTGAACGTCTGATCATCCCTTACTAGTCGTTACTGTGATGGTTAATACATATGTTTTATTAGTTACAAAGCCAGTGAAACTCTACTTACCAATTCCACACACTGGCACAGATATCTGGGTGAGGAAGCGGCACCTCGCCGCTCCTGCAGAATAAAGAAAATCGCTTGTGCACGACAGGAATATATTGAACGGCCCAGCTCCAAATACCATTCACTGACCCCTCAGCTCTGGTTGGATATTTTCGTCGGGAATGTCGTCCTTCACCATTTTGCTCTCCTCGTCGACCTCATTTTCATTTGAAGTGTGGGTACCGGCAGAAAGGTGGTTGGCCTCGACGTCTTTAAAGTGCGACGACAGCAATCTTAGCTGCTCTGCAACGTCGCGGGGCAGTTTGTCGTCCTGCGAGTCCTCGAGTGGGACAAGCGTGCCGTCGTCGTTGACCATCTGGTTCATCGACGACAGCTTGGCCATTTGGCTAGCAGCGCGCTTCCTGGGGCTGGCGTCAGCATCGGCGCCGTGGACCAGATCGTCGTCGTCGACCAGCTGGTGCACCGACCTCTTCAGCCCGACGGCCTCGCCCATTGCCGCTTGTGCAGTGGCCTGTGCCTCCTGCGCGTCGGTCAGACCTGGGTGGGCCATCGAGTGGCCCTCGTCGAGCGATACCAGGTGGTGTGCATCAGGATGCTGGTCCAATGGGTGGTGTGGGTTCATCGCGGTCGATCTCTGGTGGCGGCTGCCGAAATTGTTGTTGCCGTTTGGTGGCGCAGCGTACTCGCCGTTCTTCTTCTTCTTTAGCACGAAACGGGCCTTGTACGTCGTCACACGTCTCGATATGCTGGACAGGAACTTCTTGTCCAGGTCGACGTCTGTCAGGCCGTACCGCTCCTTGAGGATCTCGAGGAGGCCCGACTCCTCAACGTACTGTGAGACACGGAACTTGGCGACGGTGTTGTCCTCTTCGTTGCAGAGACTCTCCAGGATGGTGTCGAAGTTCAGGTCGTGCTGCAGGATACGAGGGATCTTGGTCAGCACGAACTTCGTCAACGAGAGGTTAGACTCCAGTGGGTGGTTGTGGTAGGGCTCGATCTTGGTGACGATGAAGGGACCTCTGGTCTCGCTGTCGTCGCTTGCGCCGTTCTGCGACATGAAGACGTCGCCGGAGAACTGCTTTGAAGCGTCCTGATTGCGCGAGTCCTGGACCGCGGCGACCGCAGCGGCGATCGCTGCGCTCACGTCGTCGTCCTCGGCGTCGTTACCGTCGTACTTCCTGGTGTGCTCCTCGCCGTTCTTGCTCTCGCCGTCGTTCTTCTTGGCGTCGAGGCCCTGGTCGCCAGCAGCGCCGCCAGGCCCTGCCTGCCCACTGTTGCCGTACCCGTCGACGTCCAGGTCGCGCTGGTTGCCGCAGTAGCTCAGCAGCACCTTGAAGGGGCAGTCTTTCAAGTGGCATGCGAACGTGAAGTGCTTGTTTCGGTGCGAGTTTTTCAGTATGATTGGGCATCTGGCCTGGAACTCATAGTCGTTGACGACGTTGTACCACGCCTCCAGCGTTGGGAACCTCTTCCCTGTGTGGTCGTCGGACGCAGAGGCCAGCTGCTTGTTGATTATCGGGTGTTTGTACTCGTACAGGCTCGTCATGGTTTCCGTGTGCTTGTATGTCACTATTTCACCAAATCACTTTATACTTAGAGCGAGTACGTGAGATGTGTGCCCTTGTGTTTATTGATCGATGTCTGTTTATCGTTGGATGGGATAAACAGACGTCCAACCTTCCCGAATACAAAAGCTTCTCCTTTTAAACGGTTTTTGCCCAAGCAACGAAGTTCGGTGTTCATTTCCTCCTGTCTTTTCTCGTGCCAAAACGACGCGCCAGAACACCTATGCACCACGCTGTGATGCAGATCAAGGAGCACGAAAAAAATGCGAAAAAATAAAAAACTAGCGATGTCCGCGCCGTGTAACTCCACACGGAAATCGCGCGCGACGTCTGTCGTCGCTCGCTATTCTGGCCCGGAAACACCCATACCCCGCAGCTTTTCGGCCGTGTCGGATGCGGAGGAAATTAAGGGAAACCCTATTGTTTCCGTACATATCGTGTTGTACGGGTGTATTTTGTGACGGAAGTCACTAAAAACGGTCATGTCCTAATGAAGAAAAGGCCCATTAATCAGTCGCGTGATTTGCACGCGGTGCGATAAAGCCGTATGCGACGTAGAACGTGATGTTGACTCGAGAGAGGTTCAGCCGCGTGCTCGCGTGACTGCCGCTATTGATTTCGTTCCAAAGCAATGTATTCTTTGATATAGTCCAAAATGAGTGGGGAGCGTAAAGGTGCCCCGCTGTAATCAACACGTTTGCTCGAGGTTTGATGTAGCTTCCAATTGTGTTGATGTGCTTGCGTGGAAGCTAAACGGAGCCGAGGTGTTGTAAACTTGCAGGAAGCCCAGTTGACGCATTCTAAGCGGGGGATGCTGGATCAACAAATAATCTTGCACCAGCACTCAAATTCCAAACAACCTTCCTAATTTCTGGGCAATCTCCATTCGACAAGCAAGTTCAACGTGGCCACATTCCTGTATTAATCGTGTCTTTCAGTCAAACCTGCGCATCCTCTTGTAGTAAAACGACATGCATTCATTTCCTTCTCAGTCATTAATACCAGAATAAACCTAGAGGCAGAGCTTGTGTTTCAACGTCACCATTCGGCTGGACATTCTTCGATTATCCCCACAGTAAGCTCCATTTTGCCCTGGTTATTGGTCCATTTTCCCTGCAGATACTGCTTGTAATACATTTTGTCGGCAAAAAACCAGAATCCGTCGACTGCAGTTGGATAAACACATGAAAAATCCGTTCAGATGTGCAGCAGCAGACACCGCAAGCCAAGGCCATGCATATCCGTATAAATCTCCTGCCACGCAATAACCGCCATCAGAACCCACAGACAGAACGTCACCTTGTCACCTGGGCAGCTACAGCACATGCAATATTCTCAGTATCATTACGATAAAACTTCTGAGACGATGACAATAAGAGGGTGGCTTCCCATCGTAAACATGCCGCACCTCAATTTGGCTGCATCTCACTTGGGCATCGCACCGGCTCCAAATGTATACAAATGTTCCTAAAACATTCAACAGCTCAAACTTCGTCCAAAGTAGCATGCACAGTTGTGCTCATGCAGTTATCTTCTCTCTGGCCTGACCGCGGTAAAAGCTGCTGTTACTTTAGAGGACGGCTTAATTTAACAATTCCAGACATTTATATATTCTGATCCATTGGGGCTTCGAACCCCAGTCTTCAAAACAACACTTGGAAATACTGTCAGAATCAGGCCTGGCACCAGGAATCCGCAAATGCTAGTCGTTGATTATTTCGACCCATCATACTGCACTGTGCCTTGTGTTGGCCGTCTTTTACTCTGTTCCCAGTATAGTTCCATTTCACTCAGCGTGTTTCAAACAGTAAATTTCTAAGCCATTTCGCTCTCAACGGCCAGGAACGCCCTGTCGTCCCGTCTGCGGATTCACTAGTCCCTCACACTCTCAAATTTCATATCTGCATGTACAGTTCTGCCTTCTATCGCTAGTCCATGTTATTTCCCCTCTTCCCTCTCTCTTTCAACCCGATGGCCTGACGCGTAACGCTAATATAAATTGCAACGCGCCTCGCGCATCGCAGCTGAAACGGTGATCCACCACTCACCACCCAGAAACACAGTATAGAAACAACCAGAAATGGGTATCAAAGGACTCAACGCCATTATTTCCGAGCAAGTGCCGCTGGCCATCCGCAAGAGCGACATCAAGGCCTTTTTTGGCAGAAAAGTGGCCATCGATGCCTCCATGTCTCTGTACCAGTTCCTGATTGCGGTGAGGCAGCAGGACGGCGGGCAGCTGGCCACCGAGACCGGTGAGACGACATCGCATCTGATGGGAATCTTCTACAGGACCCTGCGGATGATCGACAACGGCATCAAGCCCTGCTACGTCTTCGACGGCAAGCCCCCGGTCATGAAGGCGCACGAGCTGAGCAAGAGAACCGCGAGACGGGAGGAAACCGAGAAGAAGCTCGCCGAGGCCGTTGACCAGGCCGAGAAGATGAAGCAGGAGCGGCGGTTGGTTAAGGTCTCGCCAGAGCACAACGAGGAGGCCAAGAAGCTGCTGGGGCTGATGGGTATCCCATACATCACGGCGCCCTGCGAGGCTGAGGCCCAGTGTGCCGAGCTGGCCAAGAAGGGCAAGGTGTACGCTGCGGCCAGTGAGGATATGGATACGCTCTGCTACCGCACGCCGTACCTGCTCCGCCACCTGACGTTTTCTGAGGCCAAGAAGGAGCCCATCCACGAGATCAACACTGAGACCGTCCTGCAGGGGCTCGAGCTGACGCTCGAGCAGTTCATCGATCTGGGCATCATGCTAGGCTGCGACTATGTAGACAGTATACGAGGAGTGGGTCCAGTGACTGCGCTGAAGCTGATCAAAGAGCACGGCTCGCTGGAGAAGATCGTGGAGTACATCGAGTCCGGAGAGGCCAACAACAAGTGGAAGGTGCCGGAAGACTGGAACTACAAAGAGGCACGTCAGCTGTTCCTTAACCCAGAGGTCATCGACGGCGACAGCGTCGATCTGAAGTGGAAGCCTCCGCAGGAGGCCGAGCTAATCGACTACCTGTGCAACGAGAAGAAGTTCAGCGAGGAGCGGGTGCGCTCCGGCATCAAGAGGCTCCAGAAGGGCCTGAAGGCTGGTGTTCAGGTAAGACTCGATGGTTTCTTCCAAGTAGTGCCCAAGACGAAGGAGCAGATGGCCGCCGCCGCCGCAAAGGCCAAGGCCGCCAAAAAAGCGGGCAAAGGTGGCAGAGTAGGCAAAAGAGGCCGCTAGCCGATATATGTAACGTGCATGTACTGACAGATGGCCAGCATCAACCTTTTTTCTGCGCCAAAAAGCTGAAAGCTTCGCCTGCGTTTTCTGCAAGGCGGAAGCGAAGCATCAGCGACGATCTTGGCATCTTTGAAAAAAGGTCCAGAGCAACAGCGAGCGAACAGGCCTCCACAGGGCAGAGCCAAGCACAACAGGACGCTCCAACAGCCCTACCATGTCCAAATTTGTGAGATCTACAACGTCCAAATACAAGTTTGGTGCGCACATGTCCGGCGCAGGCGGCATTTCCAACAGCGTCACCAACGCCTTCAACGTCGGATGTAACAGCTTCGCCATGTTCCTGAAGTCGCCCAGGAAGTGGGTGTCGCCGCAGTACACGCAGGACGAGGTTGCTAAGTTCAAGGAGAACTGTGTGAAGTTCAATTACAACCCGCTGACAGACATCTTGCCGCACGGCCAGTACTTCATCAACCTGGCGAACCCGGACCGCGAGAAGGCCGAGAAGAGCTACGACTCGTTTCTGGACGACCTGCGGCGCTGCGAGCAGCTCGGCGTCGGGCTGTACAACTTCCACCCGGGCTCGTCGCTGACGGGTGACCACGAGGCGCAGCTGGCGCAGCTGGCGTCGTACGTCAACCGGGCCATCGCGGAGACCGAGTTCGTCAAGATCGTGCTTGAGAACATGGCCGGCACGGGCAAGCTCGTGGGTAGCAGCCTCGCGGACCTGCGGAAGATCATTGACCAGGTCGACGACAAGAGCCGCATCGGCGTCTGCGTGGACACCTGCCACGCGTTTGCGGCGGGCTATGACATCGGCAGCCAGGCTGCGTTCGACCGCTTCTGGGCAGACTTTGATAGCATCGTCGGCCTCAAGTACCTGAGCGCCGTGCACCTGAACGACTCCAAGGCGCCCCTGGGGGCCAACCGCGACCTGCACGAGAAACTGGGAGAAGGCTTTCTGGGACTCGAGTTCTTCCGCGTTTTGGCGCATTGCGAGCATCTGCAGGGCATACCCGTGGTGCTGGAGACGCCACAGCCCAAGGACGAGGGCTACGGCGAGGAGGTGAAGCTGCTGGAGTGGCTGGAAACGCTGGACGACAGTGCCGCAGGCGAGAACACGGAGTTCGCGGAGAAGGCCACACAGCTGGCCAAGACCGGCGAGAAGGCGCGCAAGGAGCAGCTGGCGAAGTTCGACGCGAAGCAGAAGAAGACCACGAAGCGCAAGGCGAAGGTGGAGCCTGCGGCTGCCGGCAATGACATTGGGGCGCAGCTCTCGAAGCGGCGGAAGGCCAAATAGGCGTATCTGACTCTCTGCAGCGTCGCTGTTGCCAGGGAGACGCTGGGTGGGACGAGCGCCCGAAACGGATAGTCATCGCAACAATGGCGAAAATGTGGGACAATAGGCGCAGGTGCCTTCCAGCGCCGCCCGCGTCGCGGCTTGGCGTGGATCCGTGCCTGTAACGGTATATAAGCAACGTATCTGGCGCTGTTTGCCTGTGGAGGGCGCCATGCTCCCTCCTTGCTCGTGTTCTTGCTCTGAACGTATTGTTTTTGAGGTTGGTAGAGGGCATCGGCGTCGCGGAGAAGTATATAAGGGCCTCGCGTTCCGGCGCGTTGCTCCAAAGTTTGGTCCCTTTTAGCGACTCAGAACTGTAGTGGTGTATAGACGTATTAAGCCGTGCGACACTGGATCTTCTGTGTGTTCATTGCGCTGTTGTTCCTGCATCGTCGCTCCTGCTAATTGGCCGTCTACAGGACCCGTTAATTAAAAAGCCGAAATTGTATTGGCGCACAATACGTTCAATACAGATCCGAAGCCAAACAAAAGGGTTCCGTGCAGCACGAAAACAGCCTCGTGGGTGGATCTGCAATCCAATGAGCGGCGAAAATACTAGGTACATGGTGGGAGAGCCGCCGGCCCCCAAACTGCCGCAACACGAGTTCGGCAACGAAAACACGGACTTGAGCCTGTCCATCAACACAGATGTCGACTGCGACGAGGACGGGCCGGGCCCGCACACGCCGCTGTCGATCGCCGTGCCGACATTTGAGTCAATCCAGACTCTCCCAACACCGATCACGTACACGCCGGTGTCGCCGGTGTTCGCCAACCGGTCGCCGGTGGGCGCGCACGGCGCGGACGGCCTGCACATCGGCAAGCGGCGCCTCGAGCCCGGCAACCAGCTGCGCTCCATAAAGAACGTCATCGGCGCGCAGCAGCGGGTGGTGTCGGAGCTGTCACCCGTCTCGAACGTCGTGCAGCAGAGAATCGTCTCGCTGCCCACGGTCCGGGAGGACGGGCTCCCTGGCCCGGTGGACCATGACGGCGCGGCGCGCGCTGCTGAGCCCGAAGACGAGGAGGCCGACGCAGCCGACGACTCCGTGCTCGTCGGCCACCTGTTTGATAACCCTGACGAGGTCCTCAGCTGGCGCAAGGTCGCCGAGATCGGCCGGGGCAACTTCAGCGAGGTCTTCCTCTACGAGTCGCTCGACCAGACGTACGCTGACCTGCGCCAGGTGTGCGTCAAGCGGATCACGTATCCGAAGATCCTGCTCAACCCCAAGTTCCGCAACACGAGCCAGTACAAGGAGACTCTCTCGCGCCTCGAGAGCTCGCTGACGCGCGAGCTGGGCATCCTGCGCGCACTGCAGCACCCGTGCATCGTGCGGCTGTACGGCGTCAACGACCCCGTCTTCATCCACAGCAAGAAACCGCTTCGGGACACGCTGCTGGCACGGGCCACCCCGGGACCCTGCGACCTCATCATGTCGTACTGCCGCGGCGGCGACTTGCTCGCGGCAGCGACGCGCCAGTGTGGCCAGCTCGAGCTGTGGCTCGTGCAGCGCATCTTCGCCGAGCTCGTGCTCGCCGTGCGGTACCTGCACTCGCACCACGTCATCCATCGCGACCTGAAGCTCGAAAACGTGCTGCTGAAGTACCCGCTGGAGGTCATCGCTGAGATGCGCGACTCCGAGATCTTCCGCACGCAGAGCGTCGTGGAGCTCGCGGACTTCGGCCTGTGCAAGCAGATCGACCCAGGCGAGATGTGCACCGCGCGCTGCGGCTCTGAAGACTACGTGTCGCCCGAGATCCTGATGGGCGTGCCCTACGACGGGCTTCTGACGGACTCCTGGGCCGTCGGCGTCATCCTGTATGGGCTGCTGGAGGACCGGCTCCCGTTTGACCCGCCACCAAACGCAACAGCAAGACAGATGCGGCGCGCCACGACACACCGGATCGCGCGGTTCGAGTGGAAGTGGTTCAAGACGCTGCACGACGACAGCAAGCGCGACGCGCAGGAGGTCGTCGAGCACACGCTGACGCGGAAGACGCATCGCTGGAACATATTTGACATCTACGAGTCCAAGTTTGTCGAGCCTGTGGCGTCGCAGCTCGATTTCTAGGCTGAAGCACGCTCTTCAGCCATGGTAGCAGGTGCGGCGGGCACGGCTGGCGCGGCCCGGCAAATACCTGCAGAAACGGGCAGCTCAGGCTTCTACACTGCAGCAGACGCTGGGAACACCTGTGCAGAGCAGTTCAAGACGTTAGGATCGGTTAGGACGGCCGCAATGCACGCAATTGCGCTCTTAACAGCGTTTGCCCATTGCTGCAGTTCTTGGCGCGTCCTTTATGTGATCCTTACTAACCTTCTCCCCTGGGGTCATCTGGTTACCCGGTCCGCATACGTACCGTATATAAGCGAAGGGGATGGGCAAGAGCATACGCTGGCGAACTCTGCACAGGGGCACACGACCTCAGCAGACAGCATTGAGCCAGTTAGCACCTCTGCAAAGCCAATTTCCACACTCCATATAGCCAGCATGTCCGTCAAGGCCACCGAAGACAAGGTCGTTATCTCGCACCCCGAAGAAAGCAGCAGCACCGTCACGATCCTCAAGTACGGTGCCACCGTCATCGACTGGAAGCTGAAGGGCGAGGAGCAGCTGTGGCTCTCAACCGCTGCCAAGTTGGACGGCACGAAGCCCGTCCGAGGCGGTATCCCACTGGTGTTCCCCGTATTCGGCAAGAACACTTCCGACGAGCTGCTCAGCAAGCTGCCCCAGCACGGGTTCGCCAGAAACTCGACCTGGGAATTCCTCGGCCAGACCAAGAGCAATCCTCCCACGGTGCAGTTTGGCCTAGGCCCTGAGAACGCCAACCCAGAGCTCTCGAAGCTGTGGCCCATGGACTACGCGCTCGTGCTCACCGTGGAGCTGGGTGTCGACTACCTGAAGACCGGCATCGAGATCGAAAACAAGTCCAAGAGCGAGCCCTTCAAGTTCAATTGGCTGTTCCACACCTACCTGAAGATCGACGACATCGAGGACACGCTTGTCTCGAACCTGGTCGGCATCAAGGTCTACGACCAGCTGCTCAAGGAGACTTACGTCGACAAGCACCCAGTGGTCGAGTTCAACGAGGAGAAGGACAGCATCTACCAGAACGTCGACACGGACCGTCTGATCCAGGTCGTCGACAAGGGCAGACAACTGCACACCGTCAAGAGACACAACTTGCCCGATGCCGTCGTCTGGAACCCATGGATCGAGAAGTCTGCGGGCATGGGCGACTTCGAGCCTAAGACCGGCTACAAGAAGATGGTCTGTGTCGAGCCTGGTTACGTGCACGAGCTGAAGACGCTGAACCCGGGCGAGAAGTGGTCTGCCTACCAGCTTCTATACAAGGACGAGCTTAAGTACCAGGTGATTTAGACGCTACCAGGTCTTGTCATCCTTACGACCTCGCGCCCTCGCGCCTCACGCCCTAGATACGTCTGTAGAGTTTTACGAATGCGAAAGTACATTACAGTATTGCTATGTATATATACGTCTAGTTTGTAAGCTGGCTGGGGGGCCTCTGACGGCACTCAGTTGATCTCCTCGATCTCTGGCTCCTCCTCTTCCTCCTCTTCCTCGTCGTGCTCGGCGGCGGCCGCCATACTGGCGAACTGCTCTGGACTGAACCCGCCGGCGCCTTGGCCCAGCGATTGCTTCAATGCCTCCAGATCGGGCATGCCCGCACCACCGGCGCCACCGGCACCGCCGAGCGACTGCTGCAATGCGGCCATGTCAGGGTTGCCGTTCATGAGCATGTCGTTAAAGTCGAACTCCTCAGCAGGCGCGGCGGCGGTCTCCTGCTCGTCCTCGTCCACCCACTTGTTAAAGTCTGTCTTGATGAAGGGGTACTTGACCTTCTCCTTCGTGATACGGGGCCAGTACTCCAGCCCGAGGTCCTTCTTGAACACCTTGAGGAAGTAGTGCTGGCCGTTGGCGATCTTCTTCATGGTCTTTTCGGGCACGACGGGCTTGAAAAAGTCGATGTGCAGCTTGTACGAGTGCTCGGCCTCGTCGCCGACGTGACCCTTGGACTTGGCGTCGAAGTGCAGCGACGTGGCGTCGACGGCGACGTCGGGGTCCTCGCAGTCGGGCACGGAGATCGTGATCAGCAAGTAGTTCTTCTCTGGGTCGGTCTCGCTGGACCTCTGGGCCCACAAAACCTGTGGTGTAAGTGTTTTGGACATGGCAACGGTGATTGGCGGTCGATTGGGAGCTCTGGCTGGTCTGTCTTAGCGTGAGCGTGTGTGGGGCCTGTTGTGTGCGTTTGCGTGTGTCGGCGGGCGCCCGCCCACCCTTTATATAGTAACCGGGGGGCTATCTAGTTTTTCAGCACTGGATATGGAAACTTCCAGAAGGCGGCGCACGGCGGGCGTGTGCGGAAAAACCAGGGAACGACAGGTTGGGGACGCGTCGGCGCGCGCGCAGAGCTGTCTGGCGTCCCACTGCTCATTACGGCACTCTTGCGAGAGCTCAAGTAAAAAAGATTTGGACAAGTCCGGAGTCGAACCGAAGACCTCTCCCATGCTAAGGGAGCGCGCTACCATCTACGCCACATGCCCAGTTAATTTGTGAAAAATGAGGGAAAGTGTTGAACTACATCGTGAAGTAACTGGCAGGCGCTGGATAGCCGCGGAGGCCCTGGAGACCCTCTCAACCGCACTATAAAAGGCGGTGTGCAGCGGAGAAGGGGTAAACATAAAGTGGAATCGTTGGGAACAGGAAAAGAGAGAGGAATAGGGAAGAAGAGAGGTAAAGTAAAGGGTGAGGGTGTGCGCGGGGGCAGTGGTAGTGGCGATAGACGGTCTGGAAGTTTCTAGTTGTCCAGTGGTTTGCACGAAACAAGTATTTATTCAATATGGAAAGAGGCCCTGTGAATGGCACGTATGGAATGGGGATTGTCTCAATACTTGTTTGTGGGGTTGATGTTGTTTAGCGAGGGTGGTCTTGTGTGGCGTGTAGCCGCTATGAGGTTAGGTAGGTCTTGTTTTGGGATTCAAATGAGTTTTTGCTCGGTTCAAGTAGGGTGTGTTGGCTGGTGCGGTGAATGCTACGGGATGGCCAGTTTTCACTGAGATCATGGGTGAGGCAGGTGCAGCAGAAGCCGAGAAGCTGCATTGCGCTTTTCAGACAGTACGTCAATTGAATGACCAGCACGAGCTCTCAGCATCGGATGTGCTGCAATTTCGTCAGTTTCTGGTGCCGTAAAACTACTGCTAGAATTCTGAACCCGCTTTCGCGCAGGAGGGAAAGGTGTTTGTTGGGGCGTGAGGTAGAAAAAGCGAAGAGCGGCTGAAACAGATCTCCTACAGAGTGTTTACGTGTTGTTGGAAAGGGAGATTGTGTGTGAAAGTTAAACCTTGGTTGCAACTGAGGTTTACAGTTGGTAATTCATGTTAATGGCGTGGCGGACGCTCGATTGTCTTGGTCGTGTGAGGTGCAGCCCAGCGAATTTCCCGCTAAGCTGGGCTCGGCAGTTGAGCTGAGGCTACGTGTTGGAGAGAAAAAACTTCAAGAAAGCTGAGGTGCCAGAAAATTTCTGTATTGGCAATGGATTGCTCAAGGGGGCTGCGATATCAGAATTATTGTGTCATTGGCAATGCACCGCTCAACGGAGGTGAGATATAGGAAACGTTGTGCAATCCACAATACGTCACTTCAAGAAAAGGATATCTTAGAACCACTGTGCTATCAGATGCACCAGTAGTGCTGTGCAAACAACCTTTGAGACCAGCGAGCATCACAACTGCTGGTTTCCTGGATCATCCAAAAACTACAGTTTTTATGCTCGCGATATGGCTTGCGTTTTAGGTATCAATTGCAGGACTGCTTCGCAACGTGTATTAGCACGCAGCTACTCCATGAGGAGAGATGACTGGACATGGCTGGAAACATTTGACAAGGCAATTGTGGAGTGCAGATGGAATTTCCAATTGCATTTGTGTTCGAAACATTCCGCGTGTGAAATGCATAAATATGTCTTCCAACCCATGCATGCTTCATCCACATACTAGTACTAAAACCAGGGGGGTTCTACCTATTTAGTGGATGCGTTTCTGACCCAAACGCAGTTTGGAAACATCAACCTATCTTCTCTTCCAACGCTTTTGTTTCCTGTCCACTACAAATTAATCCAAGCAATATCTTTGCTTACTTGGGGCCGCCCCGAGTCTGTTAAAGCTTTCAATCAGACAGACGTTAGACTCACATGGCAGGTGTACCCCGATATTTGAGATGAGCGTAGTGCTTTCCAGGTCGTTATGAAGGCAACTGTTCATGGCACACAACAACTCCTTACCCTTGAAGGATCTTTGCTGGTTATGCCGCACGTATCATGCTGCAACTGACTAGTTTGCCCTGTGTATGCCGTTTCATAACGTCATCAGCGTGGCCCATCTCCCTGACCTGCGAACAAGGCAATAATATGTTTTCATCTTCAAAAACACACTCCGCACTCCCTGCATAGTTCACAGAACGCACCAAAGATACAAGGCCCTTCGTACTTCTGGCCGTATGCCACCGCTTCCCACATCGGCGTTTGTATGGTTTCACCAGAGATTTAAAGCAGAAAGCAGTGACAACACGAATCCATTATTTATGCCCCTACAACAGCGCGAAAACGCAAATACATCTCAAGACAGCAAAGCACTTAATCTCGAGCACTTTCTACCAAGCATGCCAACTCCTAACATCCATCTCCATATGGCCCAATACATCTCGAGCTGGGCTTCCGAAGGGCTTCTGGAGTGCCTGTCCTGGTCTTTAGCGGTACGCGACAGCGGCAGCCAATCTGCAAGATCTGAAAAGCTCCGGTAACGCCAAAAACCGCTCGCTAATTCAAAAATACTTAGTAGTATAGTTGGAGCTAAGGCACACATCCACTTGTCTCTGCTTGAGTTTCCTGTGCGGAGACTGTCGGCGGCTACTTTTCAAGTCCTGTTGTTGTCACGTGCGCTTCACGTGATTATGGACCCCTCAGGAGGTGGCAAAATTTTCTGGTTTTAAAGGAGATCTTTGGGCGTCAAGCTGCGTAAACACAGCAAATAAAAGGCGGAGAAACAACGCATCGTCGCACACAGGGTCAAACTAGGTTTATTCTGTGCTGGTAATAGAATTTTATCGACCACTGGGTAACTCTGCACTTTGAACTGCGAAACGGCTAACTTCACAATCTTGCGTGAATTCCCGTTTTCATCTGTCTCTGTTATTGGAACCCGTGAACCGACTGGAGAAACCAGAAGCGATTTAACAGAACACAGTGCCACTTATTTATCGCTGCAGTTGAGGCACACACGCTGCTAGCCACGTATTAGACGTATTGTTGGGAACATTTACAGGCATCTGTCCTGCATCCTTCCGTCTCGAGACAGCTGACATCGCGGTGCGTAGGGTCGTGCACTAGCAGATATTTTGAAAAGGCTCTAGCAGCCCAAGGAGGCGTACACAACCGCGGTAAGTGGTATTCCGCATGAGAGATTCGAACCACAGGTCCATTCTGTCCAATAGACCGGTCGTCACGATTACGTCGACCGTCTACGACAGACGGGCACTGGACCTGAACTCAAACATACCGTTGATCAACTCACTGAACCATCTGACATACTTGACATCTAACTCGGGCAAAGTTCGAGAAACAATAGCGAACGACGGCGCCCTCGAGCGACTTGTGTCGATCTTACACAGCTGCTACATCGCTCACGGCGAGATCCTCGACGAACATCTCGAGGGTATCAGCAGACATAAGCGTGCACAGACACTATGGAAACAGAAAAGTATGGCCATGTGCGCTTGGAAATGGACTTTGGCGTTTCAGTGTCTAGTGTTGACAGGCACCAGAGGGTCGGAGCAGATCCGCAAAAAGGTGGTTTCTTCAGGCGTCATTCCGCTGCTCGCAACGGTTCTGGACAACTACCTTCTCTTTCACAAAAATTTTGATCATCTGAACGAGGTTGGACTGGATTTCGATCTAAAAGAGCTGGCGAGTTCCAAGTACTACAACAGTTTGAAGAATAGCAGCACCGAGGAGACATATGCTGAATACATAGAGCAAATTACAGGGAGCGACGTGCTCAAGATGGGTGAAGCGTTTAATAGCCTCAGCACCGAGTTGCTGAGGCCAACGTTAACGTTACCATCGGACTATTCCGATATCTGGTCGACCTTCAAAGTAGAAGAGTCGCAAGACAAGGGCAATGAAGAGGGGACAAGCGTTATGGATGCGACAGATCTGAAGGACTTAGAAACTGATGGAGAAAGCTGTTTTGTCGCAAACGAGGAAGATAGTAAACTGGCGGTATCGATCCCCCGAAGTTTTCTCCTGGGAAAAGTGGTACCAAAGCAGGACGACGTTATATGGTCTTTGCAGCTTTTGGCTTTCATCTCCAAGTACACATACATGAAACAGCAGTTACAAAATGTAGAATTGATAGAGTCTCTTTCGTTCCGTCCTATTGTAGAAAGAGTGAGGACGAGAATCAAGGAAAAAATACATAGGGAGAAGTTAGGAGGGGAAAACGAGCATCTGGATGGACTTTTGTCAGATATAGAAATGGGAGATGAGAAGAAAGAAAAAGAAGCGGATCATTGTTGTTTGAAGGCTGCATCTACTTGTTCAAACACGGGCGATACGTTGATGGTTGAGTTGCAACAACTGGCGTTCAAGTGTAGTTCTATCATGAAGGAGTACGATGTTGACTCAAGCGACTCAGATGCCTGCTGTGCTTCAGAAAGAGTACTGAAGGAGAAGCATTTGGTCGAGTCCTTTGCGGAAATGTGGGACTATGATAGACTAGCCAAAGATTTAGACCTAGAGACATGGTCGTCGATATCAAATAAGAAGAACTCTAATCTATTTCCCTTGGTAGAGCGATACACGGTCAATGTCGAGAATCCACACGACATGATATATTGGAGTTCGGTGATTATGAGGAATTCCTGCAGGAAGAATGAAGTCACTGGAGTACGACAATGTGCAAACTTCAAGTGCGGGAAATGGGAGGAGTACCCAAGGCAGTTTGCGAAATGTAGAAGGTGCAAGAGAACCAAATACTGTTCAAAAGAGTGCCAACTGAAGGCATGGACATATCATAGGTACTGGTGTCACGAAGTGGGCTCTAATCTGGGTTCGTCTGCGAACAACACGGCCTCTAATACTGCCCACAGTCATCTCGATCATTCCCAAGACAACATTTCAGAGACTGGCGACATACTGGGTCACGCTAATGCTACTAGTGTATCCACTAACAACGCCGGACGAGAAACTTTGAACACAGATGATGTAACGACTACACAGGTCCAAGATAGACAACAGGCCAATGACAACATTCCAATTCAAGACCACAGAGTGATATCTCAGGATACAGAGAATGAGAGCACTATGGGTTTAGGTATACACAATAACATCGCATAGTTCAATTCTCTACACCAGAGAGTTGCAGGATTAAGGGGGATCAATATTATCATAATCGTCTACATTTGATGGTAGTATTAAGGGGTATATTTATGCTTTTATGTTATCACATTGCGGATAACAAGAAACGTATTATTCTCGGTTTCAATTCAGTTCTAAAATTACTATTGGAAAGGAGGTAAAGAGGTGACACAATTGTCCCGAATCGTATACAACGTTTTTAATTTTTTTGTTTAGGAGTTACAATTATATTCAAATAGTTTTGCCTTTAACAACAGTTTTCATTAAACCTTAAATCTCTAATTTGTATTGTTTTTCACCTAAATTTGAATTTTCAGACTAAACTTTTCAAAGGGAAATAATTAAAGAGTCGCAAGGTAAAGATGAATTAAAAATGATGAAGAATAAATATAAGTAAACCAAATTGCAGTAAGCTTTCGTTAACTCAATCCGAAGATGTTTGACCTGAAGCTTAATGAAAATCTGCGAAAGTTTCTTGCTGATTACCAAGGCACTGCCGATGACCAGGCCATAGCGGAGAAACACTTGAAGGATGGTTTTATACCGATGAAAACACTCGTTGAACTGTACAATGAGAGACGTAATGACGATTCAATAACGCTCAATTTTTTGTTGAAGCCATTGGATTTTAAATTCAAAGAAAAGTACGTTCCTGGATCACGGTATTCGGAATCCTTCAAACAACAACTGGACCATCTGCAACTGAAGCAAGATGAAGACGAGTATCAGGAATTGATCCGTACCAGCAACATCAGCCAATCCGTATACGGCAAGCAGGATGGCGATCTGACACTGGCCCAGATGAACAAGCAGATAAAGGAGCAGGTCACAACGATCTTCAACATCCTGATCAGCATCGTGTCCGTGGTGGCCGCATTGTGGTACTGGACAGGCAGCTCCATGTCATTAGCATTAGGCACTAGGGTATTGATTTGCCTTTTTTTTGGAATTTTAGTACTTGTCGCCGAAGTTGTCGTTTACAATAGCTATTTGCAGAAGATCGATGAAGCCAAGCAGGCTGAGAAGTCGAAGCCTGAACGGAAAAAAGTCATCGAAAAAATCGTGCTTTGATAGCGCCCTGTCATTCTTCAGGGTCTATGTCTCCAGTGATTGAAATGGCGGTGGGAGCCTTGGGAAGGTCGCTCAACGAGAGGCCTTTATCGAGGCCCAGCCCCAAAGAACAGTACAACACCGACTTGAATTTTTCAATCCTAGATCTGGAGTACACCTCAGCGTCGATTTGCTTGAACTTCTTTTTGAATTTTTGCAACACTGCTTGAAATGACCACTGCAGCACAATCAGATACATCCTGACAAAGTGGAAGTCGGGCCACAGAACCGACGTGAAGACAATCGACGAGTTTTGATGCGATTGCCACAGCATGTAGTCCGAAAGCCTGGAGTGGCCACTGGTGCGGATCAGGATATCACAGTGGTTTGAGTACTCGTCAAAGTACATTTTATCGGTCAGAGACGATTCGGAAATGACCGATTTGTCGCCCTTCTCAACTGCGTTCTCGACATTCAACTGGATTGAATGCATGATATCGTTGCGAGATGTGTAGGGGAAGCATATATAGAGTGTGAAGTCTTTGCCGTCCCTTGTTATTTTCTCGACGTTTTTGATCTTCGCCACCATCTCGCTGGAGATGAGCGAGTGGTCGCCGACTATGCGCAGCCGGGACCCGTAAAGCGGGTCCTGGTACGACTTCGCCCTCTTTGCGAACTCGTCCAGCTTAGAGGTGAACATCTCGATCAAAATCTCGACCTCCTCCGCTGGACGGCTGAAGTTTTCAATCGAAAACGCGTATGCGGAGATGCACTTGATGCCCATCTTCTTGCTCAGATAGCACATCGACAGCAGGGTGAGGCCGCCGGCCTCGTGGCCCTTGTTCAGCTTTAGGCCGTTTCGTTTAGCAAATCGGCGGTTGCCGTCCATGATGAACGAGACGTGCTCCGGCATGGGTCCGTACTGGAGTATGCTGATCAGGCCGAGTTCAAAGTTTTTGTTGATGTCCTGAACCACCCTGCTCTTCGCCAGAACCATCAGAAAAACGCCCAGCATCTGCCAGATTGTGCCTTTCAAGAGCTCGTGGAGTACTGAGAGGTAAAAGAGGGCTGTAGTGGCAGCTCGCCTGACGCCGTGTCTGGCAAACGTCAATGTCATGTGTCCTTGCGGTCTGTATCTGTCTTTCTGCTGCTCTGAAACAGCGATAGTCTGGTCTTTGGTGCGCCTTTCAATTAGATGTAATGTTTAAGAGAATACTTTCTGTCCCTTATGGATTCCACTTATATATATATACGTTTATTTGACAGCTCACAACACACAATTACTATGGAAAAAAATTAGCCGCCGAAAACCCCAAAAAGTTAGCAATTTGCGCCCGGTTCGAAACCCGCCCGGATATATGTCTCTGGTTGCAAAAATCAAATCTATGAAACGCAATTGATACTTGCAAACTAAAGAATAGTACATACAACTCTGTCCCACACGGGGCCAACACACCAGGCTTATATACCGGTGACAGCAGCGCATGCTGATGGTCTGCCACGGTTGCCAAGGATGCTCGAATTTGACGGCTCGTTTACTACTGGTGGCAGCGATGTGGATGTGAAAGGTCAAAAAGCGACGTGGGTCAATAGCGTCTGTGATACGCCGCTCTGATGCAATGATAAAACACAGGGAGTGCGTCTGGGCAAGTGCCGGGCACCACTGCAAGCCTGGGGCTGCTGTGGGCCTCGTACTCGCTGGCCACTCTCCCGTTTGGTGCCAAACGCCTTAGTCATGGCCCAAGATCCGCTTCTCGACAGAGTAGACCAGCTTCATGGTCTGTTCCATGAACGTCAAACACATGATCGTGTGAGGTGCGATTCTGAAGATCTGCGCTTCGAAGCCCTTATACAGCGCGGTAACACCCTCAATCCGCACCGTTTTGATCAAACAGTCCAGCGGGCCCTTATACAGGTCACCCTTCTGGTTGTATATTCTCGTCAGGATGACGTCCCATGGGTTCATCACCACACCGACACCGATACCGGATATTGTGGATGCTGTGAGATGCAGGGCCGGACCGTCCTGCATCATGTCGTGCTTGACAAGGAAGTTCTTTGCAGTGTTGTAGATGGGGAGTTGGACCGAGGAACCGGCACCCGTCCGCAGAATGGCGGCATCGATACCGCGGAACAGGCCCTTGATGCCCTCGGTACGGTAGATCGTCGAGAGCCCGTTGAAGACACCGCTGTAATGCGTCTGCTCACCGATCTTGATCACGTCTGAATACGACTGCAGCCTAGTTTTGACCAGAAACAGCGGAGACCCTACAATTGCACCGATAATACCCGAGACGGCACCGGATACCACGTTGATGGGCACGTTTTGCACGCTGTGGTTCTCCTTGTCAGGGTAGAAGACGCTGTTCAGCGAGAGCCGGATGGGCTCGTAGAACCCCAGACGGGACCCGTTAAGCCCAATCTGGTAGATGTACGCTGCGTTGAGACCCTTCTGAAGGCCCCTGATACCCTCGTTTTTGAAGATCACAGCCATTCCCTGGATAGGGTTCTTGTAGACCCGCTCGGCGGTGGCCGACAGCTCGCCCTGCAGTTGCATACGGATTTTGACCAGTTCGATCGGGTTGGTGACGGTGACGGCAATACAGGCCGCGAGTCCTCCCGCGACGAACGAGCCGAACTTGCTCACTTTCTGAGCAGCAGACTTTTCGACCTTTTTCTCTGACATGTTCGCTTCTCTGGTGGTTTTGAGATGACTCTGCGCGCAATTGATAGATTGGTAGTTTTGGTTTGCACTAGCTAATGGTAACCTTCGAGATGGTCTTTATGATATTCCTAATGAGATTGCCGGTGGGTCTTCCTACGTCCTTTGAGATTTCCAGACACGACCTTTTATATCTCTACGCGCGCATGATTCAATGAGCCATGTGTAATAGCCTCAGGGCTCTTCCGCCTGAAAAATTTGTTGCGCAGACATATACCCTAGGGCAATCTGATTCACGTGGTGTTTTCAAGGGTTTGGTGAGAAGGACAGCCATGGAGGACGAGAAATACCAATAGGGTTGCCCCTGTTATGGGGTTACCCCGCATAGGTCAGTGCGCTTAACTATGGTGATGACAAAAGAGCAGCACAAAAGCCCTAAATTCTGTTGGCATGCCCTAAGAAAGTTCCGGCCCGCTACCGGGATGATTGACACGGTGCGAGGACTGCAGCATAATGAATCATACAGATGACCCATTCCTGGCATTTCAAGCATGACAGGCGCCACATATGCATCATACTGGGGCCTCTGCCGATCAGAACAGCTAGGGGGCCTGACTAAAGGGGTTTTTTGTGCGTTGCGATCTCTCGAAATACTCCAGGGTGCATGACGCGCGATCGGCCAATATTACCGGCGGCTCAGACACTTCAGGGAAGCGCTGCGCGCACTATCACATTCGATTCATCTGAACAGGCTGCAGCCAATCGTTTTAACTGCGGTTCTGGGTGGTTTTGAGCTGTTCCGTGCGGTAAAGACAATTAGACGTAAAAGTTCTTTGTTGTAACTTCGGAGTTCTCTGCGGGTTCCAGAATCTTGCAAGAATAAATGGATGATTCTGGATGCAGGAGACAATAGCAGGCTGTCGTTTTGATTTAGTATCTATGGATAACAGAAGACAAAAAATGCCGGGGAAGATATAAAGATATTAGTTCCTACAGACGTTGGAGAAGACCTAGTATGCAATAAAAAATACATTTTTCTACATGCATCGTTGCCAAGAGGATGCCGGAATGTAAATCCCAGTCTCTGCATGCTCAATGGCACAGAAATGGCAATCAAATGACACCGGTTGTTAAGAAAAAGCTTGTCTTCTGGATGGTTCTGAAACTAAAGGGAGGGCCAAAGCATAAGCTTACCCGCTGAACCCAGTCACCAATCCACAGGCAGCGGCCTGAAATATTTGATTAACAGCCCGAAATTTGGGGTTAGCACTACCCAACCTAGAAAGCCACCTATACAGCCGTCTTCGTCGTTTCTATCAACTAAAAGACAGTGTGTTCTACCAGAGATGTTACTTCTATTCTCTACACATGCCGCAATCCTAACAAGTGCGTCTTGTCCATTCTATTTACCTGTAATTGTTCATTACGTTGCTGCAGTCGACGCAGGCATAAGAGTCGTGGGTCCCACGGACCATCTCAAACTTCATACCACCGCACACGTCGCATTTTAAGCGTCTGTCCTGGCTACTGTTTGTATGCACGGACGATACCGATTGTCTGGGCGACCTGCTATTTCCCGAGGAGCCCGAGTTATGTGTCAACAACGTCTCCCGTATCAAAGTTGATGGGCGTGAGTTCCTTGAGTTGAATGTCACCGTCAGGTTTCCGCCACTAGCGTTGTAGCTGATGCAACTGCCACCCGGGTTCGCCGCTCTGTTCAGAATTGGCGAACCGGTATTGCTGAAGCCGATGGTGACACCAGGGCCCAACTTGTTGTTAT
Organism: Hagleromyces aurorensis; assembly: GCA_030705145.1. Taxonomy (NCBI): domain Eukaryota; kingdom Fungi; phylum Ascomycota; class Saccharomycetes; order Saccharomycetales; family Saccharomycetaceae; genus Hagleromyces; species Hagleromyces aurorensis. Next base: position 3,176 of record JANIWU010000071.1, on the reverse strand, counting down.
TGTTGCCCGTAGTTACCATTGAGTTGTTGCTTGTCCCTGATTGCGCCTCAGAAGTGGGAGGCACCAATTCTGAGCACTCGTGAAGTTTTTTGAGCACTCTTCTCCGTATATTGGCAGGCATGTCTGCACGAAAGACCCTGATGTTGCCCTGGTTATCAGTTGTGACAATGATGGACCCTATTGCGTCCACCACACTAGGGGTTGTAGCAAAGCCGTTCGCCGTTGAAGCGGTCTGGGCTAAGGAACTGCTGCTATGCATCGCACTATTCGTCCTGGACGAAGTTGAAGACGTCGAGGCGCTTCTCAACCGACCAGCATTGCCGTTTACATTGATGGGCTTCCCATTCAACGAAACTGACGGAGCTGATATGAAATCGAGGTTATCGTTACCTTCAAAAAACTGCAAGGACAATTCGCATATGAGATCGTTCGACAATGACAGCGTCTTGACGGTACCCAAGGGTGCCAGCTGTGATGAGGTGATGGGCGAACGATGCGCGTGGAAGGCAATGTACTTGCTGTTTTTCTGCGCCTGCTCGAGACCAGCCTGTGGGTTGATCATGTGCAGCGGATTCAGATGGTGTTGAATGGCGGTTTTCGGGTCTATCACACTTGTTGCGACACCGGTAGCCACACCAGTGACGACACCAGTGGCCACGTCAGTGGCCACCTCCCCGACCTTCCGCAGCACGCCTCTGAAACTGTTGGACCGCCCAACACCCTTGGCCGATGCGTTCAGCTCACGCTCGTATTGCTCGCCAAAATCCGGTTCCGTGGAGTTTAAGACCCACCCGTAGACCCAGTGGTCCTCACTGCCGGTCATCACGACGATCCGCTTGTTGACTTCTGTTATGAACGCCTCGTGCTGCGTGGAACCGCTGTGGAAGCCCTTGAGCAGCTCCATGAACCTTTTGTTGTACAGCGAGAAGATCCGGATCCGGGAATCGTTTGTTGTGGTTGACAGCATGAGGTGCCCGTCGTAAGGGTTCTTGAAAACTTGCAGGCCGGTGACACGCGGCCCGTGGTGCGCCTTCCCGCCGTCCTTTGGCATTTGTATGATCTTGGGCGCGCCCTCCTGCGTCTGTTTGTCTGTGACGTGGAAGGACGACACCAGCTCGAGTCCCCTCGTTATCAGGACATGGATGTAGCCGTTGAAGGTACCGACAATGGTGTAGTTGGAGTCATCCGGGGACATGGCGATCGATGTGACGATGTCGTGGCAGTCGTACTCGAAGGTGACCTCTCTGTCCAGGATGGACCAGAGCCGGACCTTGTGGTCCAGACAGCCGCTAACGAAGAACCGGTCGTCCGTCGAGTGGAAGCGAACCGAGGTCACGAAGTCCGGGTGCTGGAAGGTGTTGAGTGAGTTCGCGCGCTCCGGATGCCAGAGGCGTACGGTCTTGTCCATGGACGACGATAGCACAAAGTTGTTCTTGGACCAGTCGAGGTCGAGGATGTCGAGCGTGTGCTCGTGGAACACGCGAGCCGGGCGCGGGATGAACACGGGCGCAAACAGGTTTGTGCGTGGCTCGGGGGGGCCCAGGTGGATGGTTGAGTCGTCCTCGGACGCAGAGTGCGCCATCTGCGCGCTGTGCATGGACTTGCGCTTCGCCAGCAGGCGCTTCGCGTTCGAGGAGCTGTACGTAGCCTGGGACGCGTCCAGCTCCCAGCGTTCGACGGGCGAGCTGATGACCTTCCAGATGCGCACGGAGCCGTCCTTGCTGCCGGTGGCCATGTACTTGCCATCAATGCTGAAGTGGGAGACGAAGATGGCCCGGGGAGAGACGCTGCTGGAGCTGCCGGCGGGCAGCGCGCCGCCCGCATCGCGCGGGCTGCTGCTGGCGCCGTCGGCCTCGAAGGCCTTCAGCTCCTGCGCGAGGAACAGGCGCCGGAACTGCTTGATGTTGCGCCGGCGCTTGAGCATGCGGATGTAGTGGGGGTTCTTCAGGTACGTCTCGAACTGGTCGCGGTCGATGGAGCCCAGGCACTTGCGGATGGCGAGCGCGCCCGGGTCGGTGGTTTCCTTGAGCGAGTACGGCTTGGATTGCGCGGAGGAGGCGTTGCGCAGCCGCTCCTTGACCTTGGCGAGCGAGTCTGCCGGGTTGTGGACGCGGGGCTCGCCGGCTGCCCCGCTGGCGGCGGGGCCCATCTTGAACTGCAGGGGCTGGATGTCCGCGGAGAACTCCTTGTCGCGGATACTGTTTCTGTCGTCGTCGGAGAGCACGTCGAGCGTCATGTCGTCTACGCCGTCGGCCTTCTCTGTGTCGTAACCGTCGTCGGTGTCTGAGTCGAGGTCTGAGTGGAGCGCAGCAGGCCTGGCCTTTAAGTACGTGGCGCTAGGTGGGCCGTCGCGACTGGCACGGGTGGAGCGGGCAGTGTCGCGGCTGGTCCTGGCGATCTCGCAGCTCGGCCGGGGGCTGTCGTGGCCGTCGAGGCTGGGGCGGGCTGCAGCGCCGTCCCTGCTGGCCCTGGCGCTCACGGGCGCGGGCACCGTCGCGTTGGCGGGCGCCTGCTCCGCGCTGGGCGCTGTGGACGGCAACGGCTGCGGTTCCGGTGCCCTCTTCTTGCTGAAGCCAAAGTTGAACATGCTGTGCGCTGCTATTTGCGCTGCTATTTGCGCTGCTATTTGCGCTGTGGTGGACCCTGGACGCTCGGGGCAAACGGGTCGGGTGCCGTTGCTGGCTGGTGCACTCGTGCGATCGCAGGCGATTGGCACGCCGATCGGGGTGCCTGACTGTTGCGGTACGGCTCCGCTGGCGGCGGTGCTCTGGACTGCAGGTAGCGGTTCCGGACTCTTAGGTCCTGGAGGTACGGTCCTGTTAATAATAGGCTCACGGCTCTGCTGGAAGCGTGGGGCGAGTTCGTGTGCGTGTGCGTGTGCGTGCGCTCGGCTTGCCGGGAGGTGTTGCTCAAAGTTCAATTAGCGACTCAAGCCGTGTTGGAGCGCTGTTGTGTGTCTGCGTGTGCACCGGTCTGGTCTGGTCGGTGTGCTGGTGGCAGAGCTTGTTCTTATCCTTAGCGGACTGGTGCAGAGTGTCGAACGCTGTCCGTGTCTTTGTCCGCCCCAGGAAAAACAAGGGAAGGAAGGGAGAACGCACGGGAGGTGCACGTGACTACGCATTGTAGATTTTATCCGGTATTCGGTAAAATCAGCTAGCGTTATCGCGAGGGTGAAG
>JANIWU010000070.1:0-61252 GCA_030705145.1 Hagleromyces aurorensis | reverse complement strand
CCTGCTTTTCATTATTAGTTGTTAGAATGATTAACATAAGTTTAACCTACAACATGTATGTCAGCTGTGTAACGAGCAGTAGGATCAAGAATAATTCTCTATTATTGCTTACTTACTTTCTAACTTTCAACTATACTAACTCTGACTACGTTCTATACAAGTTTAGCCTCACTTTTCTATGTTAACTTTTCGACTTCAGATGAATCATCCGATATCCTCCGAACTCCTTGATAGCGTGAGGTTCTGTCCTTCATGGTCACTCTAGATCCTGACACCACCTATCGGTGTGTCCCAGCTGTTACTTAAGCTTGTGTCTTGGCGAGACACAACTGGTGATATTTTGGTTCCTGCTTTTCAATATTAACTGTTAGTCTGGTTAACAGAAGTTTAACCTAAAACAGTTTTTTTGTCGTAAGTCAGAATGGCTTAAGCCAGAATGCTCAACCTTCATAGTCACGCTGTAGATAATTGGCTGGGCCCCTTATTGTGTTAATGCACGTTCGATATTCCTATTCAGTAAACTTAGTATAAAGTATTGAATATTAATACAAAGATCGGCCCCTTCTCTCGAAGTGACCAAAGCATTTTGAGCATGGTTCGAAATACCTGCTCTTTATATAGCTAATTGATGGAATATGCTGTCCTACATTATGAGGTATATACCTCATAATGCCCAAGAATAAACGTGTAATATGATATTGCCATTGATCTAGCTTGGAGTTAAATTAGAGTTATAATCTGCAATAATGAAGTCATTCCAAAGGGCAATATTATTGAGTCTGTAGGTACAATGGTTATCACTATTCGTTAAGCCAACGTCACAAATGTAAACTTGTAATGATCGGTTCTTCACAGGACTGACCAAAAATATATAGCTATACTCTGGGAAATATGCTTCTCATATATGCCAAGGTTGTATACGAAGTCAACATGATTTGATGCTCTTTTTTAAGAGGTTCAGGTTTAACTTGTAATGGATTACATACACACTATCCAAACTTGGGGTTAAAATCATGGTACTGTCTACAGGAACTTGGCCGCCGAAGTGAAGGAATCAATAAATATTGACGTACTAGTACATATTAATGGAAGAATGAAAATATGGTTGGTCAAAAAGTATGGATAATTATGTAAAAACATTTCTGAGACTATTTCCTGTGGCTTTTCAATTTTTTCCAAAGGAAGCAATCCCTAAAATTGTTATAATTCTAAAGCCCATTCCAGTTAATCACATTTAATTTCAAGTTCCCAAGTTATTCCATAAAATAATGTATTATAAAATAACAACTCTTTAATTACATTACACCTAGTTAATATAAATATATCATTATATTGATGTTTAATATCGGAAACCATGAGACAAATTTTGTCAAATCAAGCTGATAAGCATGTTTACAACAATATTCATGTTAATTGCTTACAACCTCTAAAGAATGGATGCTCTCAGTGAACATCACATATTCATTTGAACTGGCATAGACACTGGACTAGCTTTTGAAATCCAGTTCATCAACAGCATGTCGTGATGATAAGATGAAGGATTTTCACATATATGTGATGAGCAATTACGACGGAAAATGCGGTTTCAATTTAGCTGCATAAAAATGAAGGTTACAAACGAAAGTTGAATACCGTAAATTTTTTTTATGGCCAAATCTTAACTTCTCCAGTGTAATATAACCGTTGTTATAATCTCAAGATAATTTAACTCAAAATTTTGCAGAATATATTATTTAGTGATTTCGCCAAGCATTCGATTATGAACAATCAGACAAAAAAAAGAAATATGGGGTGAAAACTAAGCTTGGTGCAGAAAACTTAGCAATGCCAAGCTACTTATCTATCCACGCTCTTAAAATCATGAAGGGCATATATTTCTTTTTTAGAATTTAACCACCTGTCCCCCAACCATAGGGGATAATATTTTTCTCTTTTTTAGAAAGCCAAAAGTTTTGTAAAAGGCCTCTCTCTACTGCATATAAATGTCACACTTCCTAATTACTTGATGAAAACCCATCAATTAGTTAGAAAATATTATAATTTTACAGAATAGTTGGTTAATGTCTCATGATAGTAAATCTCAGTTTGGATCTTTCAGAGGTATCTTCGGTTGGCTTACCCTTTTAAGTTTTGCTTCGATCCTATACTGGGCGTTTCTTTGGGCTGCTGCGGCTTCTGCTTAAAGAGAAGTGAACCGGAAAGAGCAAGTTCCTAAGACTTCTCACGGAGGCCTGAGTAGGGATATGCTAGCAGGCGCAATATCCAGATCTGCTGCTGTAGCATTAGGTTCATTCTTTATGATTTTGCATGCTGTGAGAACTGCAGATCAAGTTACAACAGCTTTTGGTCCCATTCCAAGCAGGGTATTGCTGCTATTTAGCACTATTATCTTTGTTCCATGTATCCCAAGTAGTAGTTGTTTTGTTGAATATATGTAAATGGAACTTCTGAAGAATGGAACATTTAAATAGCACTTCAAACGAAATGAGCTGAGGAACCGTTCGCTCTAACTTCTATTAGAATAGAACAGGTCCAGTGTGCCCTAACAAAATCTAGTTGACTCTCAGAATAAAAAGTAATGCCTGAGAACTCTTGTCAAGAATGAAAACTTTTCACAAGAATTACGTCTGATATAAAAATGGATAGCTCTAGGTAGTATGGATATGTTTCCTCTCTCATAAAAGAAAAAAGTACGCAGAAATATTGTGTAAAAGAACAATAATATCTAGAATTATAGATACCTTATTAATTATTCTCAAAATCATGTCCTTCAAGCAGAATAAGCTTTATAAACATGTTTAGTGAGAAGCGTATAGAAATATAGTTCTGCTTATTTCGACCATACTTTAAAATTTTGGACTCCGTTTTGAAATCTTTCCATCATTCCGTGGTTCAAATGACGTTAAACTTTTCATCTGAAACATTCTTAAAATGAAACATGCTTTGGCATTTTCAGGGACATATCCTGTGTATTATTTTTAATTATGCCTAAATGCCATAATTCTCAGATTAAAGAGAAAAAACTAATGATTTATGATATTTATCGTGAAAAAAATTGTATAACTATTACAATCTTAATGTGCTACTTTTGTTAGAAACGGTAAGTAATAGAGCTCAAGCTACAAACCAAGAATCTAAAATTTTACATTCCTTATTTTGACGAAATAATTTGCTACGTCATAATCACTGAAAAGATAATCCATTCTCTATTCAAATACAGAAATGCCGGCTATTACTTTTTGTCTATATTAAACCAAAAACGGACACCGAGCAAGAACGAGTGTTCCCTATCTTAATTGGAAAGAAATGGTAACCTAAGATTGCATCATTGCCTACATGCATTGTTTGTGGCCTTTTACACAGATTTCTTGAATATTCGAATAATCCCTGCGTAAACACTGCTGTTTGGCTAATCTCGGCAAATCTTGGCACACACTCTTCAATTCATGAGGTCTTTTGTTTTTCAGCTATATAGATTTTGATTTTTCTGGGCATGAAGTAAGAAAAAAAGTAACAAAGATATCTTGTTTCATAAGACTGCACGTCCTCTATTGAAAAGTGTACCGATGGCAACTAGGATCAGCCAAATATATATGCGTCCAAATTGAAAAAGACTCGCTTGATGAGGTAATTTTCTATAAATGATTAAATATTAGGCCTTCAACATGCTAGGATAATTCATTTTCTCTCGTGTAACTGGAAGTTATTCACTAAATATTCAATAGAAGTCTACGCTATGTTCAACATTTCAAATAAAAATCCTTAAGAACCAAGCACAGAATAGACATTTTTGCGATAGACCATATGTTTCAAAAGTATCCATGAATTGTATTTAACTGGTGCTTTTCGATCCGAGATACCTATTTTTTTAGTTAAAATACTTCATCTTTCTACTCTTTCTAGGAAGTTTTAAAATTCCATAAATATTTCTTCAGTTAAAGAATCTTCAATATACAATGACAAAAAATTCAATTCCTTAACAGTTTCTCAGAGACACATTTTTGTATGGCTATCCACCCTTGTTGGTTTTTCATTCACGATATGGTTTACTGTAATGTGGCGCGCAGCTGTTTATTCCGAAAAGATGCAAGTGCAACTTACTAAAAAGTTACAACCTAGAAGTTTGAAAAATATATTTATGTGAGCAGGTTTAGGAGCGTCTCTTGCTGTTGCTGGAGGTGCCTCAACTGTTGCAGCCAAGAATTGTTTTACAGCTGCAGCTCTTACAACAGCTTTTGGACCTGTGTCAAGCGCAGCAGCCTCTGTTGCAAGTGTCACTGTTGCTGTAGTTTGTGCCGGTGTTAGTATGGCATTGGGGGCTTCAATGTCAGATACTGTCAATATTAGTAAGCGTGCTTTGTTAACTTACAGTATCTTACCGGGTTATTTGTTCAATGCCAACACGACTACTCACTATTCGCAGAAGATCACACAGTTCACAAAACATCTTGATTACAATAAAATAATACAAAATTTTTGGGAAGCAATGAACATTACTGATGTAACTTTTTCAACTCATATCATTGCTCCGAATAACACTGAGATATACAAACGTACTTATAATACATTTGATACGGCGAATTCTACCTTTGATGGATATAACAGAGCTGATATTGAACTAGAAAATAACTACATAGCTTTTTTTGAAAAATTCTACAACCATGGTAAAAGTAATTATACTGGCTTAGCAAAGCGTGACGACGACATAAGTTGGGGTTCGTTGACTGTGGCTGGTCATATACTCAGCAGGAAGAAGAGGCCTATGGAAACGCCAGCGAAGATGAAAGTTCTGGTCCTGATGATTATATAAAAGAAGCCACCTATGCAGATACCGTCGATAAGTATTGTGTTGGTGTCGAATGGACTTCTAATGCACAAGAATTCATGGCTGGTGAAGTTTATATTGATGGCTGGGGTGGAGTTGATGGCGAAAGCTACAATATTATGCAATAGGACCTTTTGTATTTGTTTGTCTCAATGAAATCGAATTAAATTCGTACTCAAAATGAAACTCATAGTCAATATATGAGTATTTTTTTGAATAATGGTGTAGCAATATTATTGTAGATCTCCAAGCCCAAAGAGTAAGGAAAAGAGGATGCCGAATATCTTGCTCCGCTCTTGGAAGTTTATGAAGATAGCATGTGCGAAAAAGGTTTTTATCAAATCTTTAGGACTTCATACTTCTTGTTGTATGTAAAAATTTTAATGTTTTGAAAATTTATTTCAATTTTTCTATGGTTATATGATTTTGCCCAGGTCGTAGTCAATTTCCGTCTATATCTTGTCACTGTTCTTCTAATCGAGAGAGTTAGTTACTTCAAACTACTATAGCTTACTCATTATTTCATGACTAATTACTTATGTTGAGATTTCCACCTTCACAAGGTCTAGCATATCCTTCCTAACATCCCAACATGAAGATGAGAGTCTATTTTCAATCCTGGTGAACAGATATTATTGTTCATCAATAACTAGCTTGGTACTTCCTGAAAGCTTTCTAGACGTTATTTTTTGTCTTGGGAGAAGCTGAAGTTGTCAGGGCATGCCGTAACTGTTCCACTTTAATGGTTATCATAACGTACAGTTCCGTGGCTTGCTCCGCCCGAGGTGTTGTTGAAATGTCTCACTCTTCAGAGGTCTTATTTACTTACATTCCACAAGGATATGTCATTTAGGAAAGCTTGGCCACATACATCAAATGTACTTCTACGCTCATGTTACCAGGATGGAATTTCCCATTCATCTCATATGCAGACTTGGTATTTTCACATTTGTTTGTAAGAATGTTTGTAGCAACAATAGGGCTAAACGGCTACCTAGAAAAGAATATTCCGCTCTGGTATTCAACGTTAATATCTGCCAAAATCGCAGTGCTATGTAAATAGGCTCTCAATCTGTAGCACCTGCCAGATAAAACAATAATGAATAAACCTCTATCCAATTCATTATTTCGGTAGTTTATAAGAATATTTGTCACATATCTGGGCCCTGTTCAACTTACATCTGAAATAGATTTGGTTTTGTCCCAAAATAACCTAATCAGTGTAATCAATTTCTATAAAAGGTCGTGTACCAGTACATACATCCGACACTTTAGTTCTAACGAACTCAATGATTCCTTTATTCATTAAAACTTCATTGATGTACCCAATTAAGATCTACTATAAGCATGATAATCAACGTGATAAAAATATGATTGTTGAAATAAATGATCTAGAGATCCAAGGTTCTACTTTTGCGATAATTACATAAGATTAATGTCCATTGTTAAGTTCATGATCTTCCTGTACTTTCAATGATAAAAAATATAAAAAAGAGCAAATGAGCTATCGTTTGTCAAGTAGTTCTTCATTCTGTATTAAGGGAATCTAGTAAACCAAAAATAATTTTTAAACACTTGATCGGTGAAATCTCATGGAAACAATCTCTTGTGTGCGTGTATGTGTATCTGCAATGGAATTTCATGATTAGCTGCCCAGCTTTTCATCTCATCTCGGCTTGTTATTGTGTTGTAATTCTTTCACATTGGTAGTGTAGTATCTTAAGATTACAACAAATCGATTGTTGTCATAAGATTTGTTAGGAACATCACAAAAATAAGAGATCCACCATATTAGCTGTCAATATTGTCAAGTTCTTAGTGAATTTTACTAAGAGAATACAGTTCAGTCATGTGGAATTGTAGATTCTCTTCATCTTTAAACTTCCTTTCCTTTAATTTTTAAAAATTTCCTTCCAGCGATGGCCTCCGAACTTTCTAGAAGGACCCTAATATTGAATTCTGAATAAGGGGCTAGTAGTGTCCCGCACAGTAGAAAAGCATATAATATGCGAATAGGTACATGTTAAAAAATCCAATTAGCAAGGTATTCTCCAAGAAGTTTGTGTCCAATTTGACGCTACGCTTGAAATTTGGAATCGTCTTGGAAACTGCATAGTTTGACTAGAGACATGAGTTACTACGAACCTTCATTATCATTATACGACGTGCTTAACGCTCTTGCCAGTCAGGGTGTGATTAATGACCCCAGAGAAGAGGCATATGCAAGACAAAGACGCCAGGCTCAGGCCCAGGCCCAGGCCCAGGCCCAGGCTCAAGCTGCTGCCAGGTTTGCTTCTCAGTATGGACAAAGTCCAATTTATCAATTAGGTTCACAGTATGGCCAATTCAGACAACAGCCTTCAAGGTATCAGCAACATCCATTTTCAAGAGAGTTTGGAGTTCCAGCCGGCTATTATCGTAGGGCACCGGGCGATGTGTGCTATTACAGGCCTGGCTATTATTATGACGAAGATGAAGATGAAGATGACGGCGTGACGCAACAACCTGTAGTAATTGGCGAGGATGGAGAGACGCAAACACCATTCCAGCGTGTCCCTTCTTATTATCATAGCCGTGCCCCAAGGAATGTTACCGAAAACAAACAAGAACAAATGACGACGTTGTCTGATCTGCTAAATAGTTTGTTCGGCGGTGCACAAGTTGCAGAGGACGCTGCTGAGGAAGGAGGAAACACGATTGGAGAAGAGAATCAAGCATTGGAGGATGCTGAGAAGGTAGATGCAGACGAGTTTGCAAAGCAACCTTCTGAATTCTCAAAGGCGAACAACGAAAAGAGAAGGGCTTCCCAACAAATTTTAAATGATTTCTTCGAATCTCGCAAAGGACAATTCGACAAGCAACCGGAAGTTGATCAACAAGCCGATCTACCAGAGGTTCCTTTATTGAAAAGGAAGTCTTCAGCTTTCATTCACCCACAGGTGCCATCTCCACCTCCAGATCCACTACAGGTCTCCAAGCCTGAAACACGTCTTGACTTACCTTTCTCTCCTGAAGTCAATATATATGACTGTCCAAACATGTACTTGGTCGTCCTCGCTTTACCAGGTGCTAGTTCCAAATCATTTAAGGTTGATTATCATCCATCCTCGCATGAATTGATAATCAAGGGTGATATCGAAGACAAACTAGGAGTTGATGAAAAATACTTGAAGATAACAGAAGTCAAGTACGGGGCATTTGAAAGGACAGTGAAATTTCCAGTTCTACCCAGAATTAAGGATGATGAGATTAAAGCAAGCTATTCAAACGGCTTATTACAAATAAAGGCTCCAAAAATTGTAGATGGCTCAGAAAAACCAGCTCCAAAGAAAAGAATTGTTATTGAAGAAGTGCCTGACGAAGAGTTGGAGTTTGAAGAAAACCCAAATCCTGTTCAAGAAGCTTAAATGTCATAGGTATATGGAATAATAGTTTTAAAGCAAAATTAAAAAAAGGAATAAAATACAAAACTAGTTCTAATTTACAATATTAAATACACAAATGAATATTTACGACATCCTGACAATACACATTAGTTTAATCTATCATTTGCAAATAAGCTTAGTTAAAACATAAATACACTCTTCTCTTTCAAATATAGTAACAATACAATGCATCTAATAATAAGTTAGCAATTCATTATGATGTGAATCAATTAATTAGAATTTATTATTGTAAATTGGACAAAGCTAACTTTCAAATTCTGAAATTTAGCTGCAAATAAAAACTAGATGGAAAGTTCGCCGGTTGGAAAGATATTTAATATTCAAGAACTATTTCTTCAAATTTTTCACGTAAATCCAGTATTATAAAGCACTCCATCGAATACAATTCATTAGCTTCATAGGTCGTATATAGTGAGTAATTGTTGATTTAACAGTCGATGCTATCGAAAAAAATTTTCAAATATACTAGGATTTAAGTAAACCAAACAGTAGATAGATACCTTCTCACTATTTGAATTACTTAGAGTTTTGCTAGGCCGCCTAATCAAAGTAGCTGGTCATCAAAAAGGTAACAATGTCTGGCAATAATAATAGTAACCCTAACCAACAATCTGGTAATTACCAGAACTATTACCAGAGTTATTATCAAAACTATAATCAACCTGGCCAACAACAGGGCAACCAAGCTTACAACCAACAAGGCATCCCCCAACAAGGATACCAGGGTTACAATTCTTACCAGCAACAAGGATATCAAGCTAATGCAAATGCAAACTTTCAACAAGGATACCAAGGATACCAACAGGGCTACCAGCAAGGATACCAAGGATACCAGCAAGGATACCAGGGCTATCAACAAGGTTACAACCAAGGTCAGCAAAACCAAGGCCGTGGAGGAAATAAGAACTTCAACAATCGTGGAAATTATCAAGGAAACTTCGATCAAGGAACTCAAGGCCAAGCCATGTCTTTAGATGATTTCCAGAACCAACAAGTCAAACAGCAACAATCTACACCCAAGCCAAAGAAAACACTAAAGCTGGTTTCAAGCTCTGGAATTAAACTTGCAAACGCTATCAAGAAGGTTGACAACCAGGGAGGAAACAAAGCCGAGGATAAATCAGCTAAACAAACCCAAACAAGTCCTGCTAATGCAGACAAACTTGACGACAAAGCCAAGGAGACGGAATCTAAAACGGAATTGCCTGCTATAGAAAAACTTTCTGTTGAGGAGAATAATGAAGGTAATAAGAATGATGCAGCAGCCTCTCAGACAGTAGGCGCTGATAGTGTAATAAAGGAACAGGAAGATGAAATTGACCAGGAAGTTGTCAATGACATGTTTGGTGGGAAAGATCATGTTTCAATCATTTTTATGGGTCATGTCGATGCAGGTAAATCCACTATGGGTGGTAATATTCTATACCTAACTGGCTCTGTTGACAAGAGAACAGTTGAAAAGTATGAGAGAGAAGCTAAGGACGCTGGTAGACAAGGTTGGTATCTATCTTGGGTCATGGACACCAATAAGGAGGAAAGAAACGATGGTAAGACCATTGAAGTTGGTAGAGCATATTTTGAAACGGAGAAGAGACGTTACACTATCCTAGATGCACCTGGTCACAAAATGTACGTTTCTGAAATGATTGGTGGTGCTTCTCAAGCCGATGTTGGTATTTTAGTCATTTCAGCTAGAAAAGGTGAATACGAAACCGGATTTGAAAAGGGTGGTCAAACCCGTGAACATGCATTATTGGCCAAAACTCAAGGTGTGAACAAATTGATTGTTGTAATTAACAAAATGGATGACCCAACAGTGAACTGGTCAAAAGAACGTTATGACCAATGTGTCAGCAACCTATCAAACTACTTGAAGGCTATTGGTTACAATGTCAAAGAAGATGTTGTGTTTATGCCAGTCTCCGGTTACAGTGGTGCTGGGTTGAAAGACAAAGTCAATCCAAAAGAATGTCCATGGTACACAGGCCCACCACTGCTAGAATACCTTGACAATATGAAAACGGTGGATCGTCGTATTAATGCTCCTTTCATGCTTCCAATTGCTTCCAAGATGAAGGATATGGGTACTGTCGTTGAAGGTAAGATCGAATCCGGGCACATAAAGAAGGGTCAATCAACGCTTCTCATGCCCAACAGAATTTCTATTGAAGTTCAGAATATATACAACGAAACAGAAAGTGAAGTTGATATGGCTTTGTGTGGTGAGCAAGTTAGACTAAGAATCAAGGGTGTCGAGGAAGAAGATATTTCAGCTGGTTTTGTTTTGACCTCTCCAAAGAATCCAATTAAGAATGTTACCAAGTTTGTTGCACAGATTGCTATCGTTGAACTGAAATCGATCATATCGGCCGGTTTCTCTTGTGTGATGCATATCCACACGGCTATTGAAGAAGTGCGTATAACAAGACTACTACACAAACTGGAGAAAGGAACCAACCGTAGGTCGAAAAAGCCACCTGCTTTTGCAAAGAAGGGTATGAAGATCATAGCTCTTTTGGAAACAGAAGAACCTGTTTGTGTTGAAACATACGATGATTACCCACAGCTTGGTAGATTCACGCTGAGAGACCAAGGCACTACTATTGCCATCGGAAAGATCGTCAAGATTCTCGATTAAGTACACCAAACCATTGCATAATCTTAAATACTATAGTCAGAATAGAATAATTTAGATGCTTTACACGTTTGATGGAGTTTGTATGCATATTCTTGTCCGCGCAACAGAATTATCGTGAGAGATCTTCAGAATCAGTTAATATTTTAAATATTTCCATAAGGTTTTCAACACCAAATATTACGTTTTCGTCTATTCCTTGGCTTGGAGTGAATTTGGAGTGCGCAAAATCAATCAGGTTCATGGAGCTTAAAGGTATCTCATTGTTTGTAAACTCGTCTTCCTCCTCATCATTCTCATCAGATATAAAATCACTTCGGAGTATCTCATCAACATCGTTCATTTTTTCCCACCGATCGACATCTCCCTCGTAGATGAACAATAAACTACTGGAAACCATTCGTACCTCCTCGTCTATGAATGTGTTGTAGAGGAGTTGTAACCTCTGGTGAAATGCCTGATAGAGTTTTTTCCGTCGCTCATCAGACAGTCCATCATGAGCAAAAAAGAGCTTTATTGCATCACTCACATCCGTGTCATTTCTGGATCGTCCATAAATCTTGTTAACGTAAACATATCCGTCTTCTTTTAGCTCAAAATACTCTTTGTCGAGTTGTTTGGTGCAATTGTTGGGCTCGATACTCATTCCGCATATTCGAAAGCCAAGAGAACCCGACGTCGTTGTTTTGCTAACGTTCTGGAGTCTCGCAGCCTTTTCAGCTGCTGCATTATCATCGTACAATACTCTTCCGAGCTTGATGTCCATGATGTTGGGGCATTTAAAGTTATGGAGCAAGTTTTCCAACACCAAATATCGCGTGGACGATCGTCCTTCTGCTATGCCGGGTTCCTCCATCAGACCATCACTGAGGTCTCTAAGAAGATGGGCGTTGGGGGGAACCGCGGCTAACCCTTCCTCCAACAGCCCTAAGTATGTGGGAGCCCAGTCACACAGTCTTACGGAGTCCTGTTCAGTGTCTGCATCTGCCATTTTTTGGACCTGCAGTTCTTTGTAAAATGAAAGCTCCTGCTCTGTTGCAGGCTTGAACACAAGCAATCCGTCTTCGTCAGTGAGCGTACCTGCATGGCCCGCTGCTTTACGGGTGAGTTCGGAGTGCATTGGCATAGTTGCGGTGGCATCACATCTCCTCGCAAAGATGCATTGCTTCCTGATCTGCTCGGCCTGTCGGTAATATATACTGGTTGGATCGAAGATCACGCGACCACATTTGTTCCGCTAATTGCCTGACAAGTGAGCAGTGCAGCAACGACGACACTCTCACCAAGGCCATCTTTTTTGTTATCATATTTCAAGCCAAGTAAGATTCACCGCCGCATCCATTTCGAATTTTACTGGAAAGGTAGTCTAGATTATCTGTTACTGCAAGGGCTGTCGGTTTTGGGACAACAGTAATTGGTACCACACACAACAATTACAGCCTACCAGAGCCCATCCGACAATCAGTCCATATACAAGTCCACTATATGAACCATATCAGATACTTTTGGATGCCGTAGCCATTGGCGCTTTCTTTGAAAGCTGTCTCATCGCAGGCAGTGTTAATTACCGTTACCCTCTTCAAAATAAGGTTAGGGGCCAATAAGAACGCCAAATCTGCTATTTATTTTCGAAGTTTCCCTTTTGGGCTCCGTTTGGCCATTGATGAAGTCCCTGCCAGGACACCAAAGGAAGCTGGAAAAACTTTCTCTCTAGCTCGGGAGGGACTTTTCCTTCTACAACCAACTTTTGAAAGAAGCTAGAAGGAGGCTTCCTTCTGCAGAGGGAGAACAGCGTTTCCTAACATTACCTAGTAGGCTTCCAAAACAAAGGTCACCTAGAAGGGAACATATACAAACATCACGGAATGACAACCGAGCCCGCAGACAGGCTAAAAGGTGCCAAAGATTCTGTATGTTGAGACGCGAAAGAACATTGTTTATCCACTGAGCGCCACATGGTGAGGTGCAAAATGCTCTTGTTTACAGATAGCTTGAGTATTCACATGACCAATGCTAGGGCGATGCCCTGCAGCGAGCCTACCGTTGGCGACGCGAATAAACGCTTATCGGCTAACAAGATCTACAATTCTACTGCTATATCCAGGATGTTTACTAACAACGCAATTTTTTCCACAGCTTGTTTCCTCACTTTTTGAGCTCTCAAAGGCAGCAAACCAAACTGCATCTAATATTGTTGACTTCTACAATGCTGTAGGCGAAGACGAAGAGGAGAAGATCGAGGCATTCACAACTCTAACGGAGGCGTTGCAGAAACTCACGTCTGCAACTCTTCAGTTCCATGGAATCAGCTCTGACCTCATCAACCCAACGGAGGACGACAAGGAACTGCTGCAAGTCGATGCTACACCCCAGAAGCCCATCAAGAAGAAGGTTGAACGCGACCCTAATGCTCCAAAGAAGCCTTTGACTGTTTTTTTCGCATACTCAGCGTATGTGCGCCAAGAGCTGCGTGACGCCAGACAAAGAGCTGGTCTCGCACCTCTCTCTTCCACCGAGATCACACAGGAGATCTCAAAGCAGTGGAAAGGACTGAGTGACACAGAGAAGGAGAAGTGGAAGCAGGCATACAATGTCGAGTTGAACCTATACCAGAAAGAAAAGCAGAAGTATTTGGAGGCAAAGAAAAACGGTACTTTGCCTATTGGTGATGCTCCAAGCCATGCTGCGGTTCCAATTCCTGAAAGTTTGCAACAGGAACATGAAGAGCACGAGGAGCAACCAGAGCCATCTGCAAAGAGGAGTCACTACGACGATGGAACCGGCTCCACTGAAAAGAAAAAGAAGAAAAAGAAGAAGGATAAGAAGAAGGACAAATCTTCCAGCAACGCTTGAAGCGGTTCCTTTCGTTTTAGTCCTTCTACTTCATCTCAACGCACAGGGATCTGTTTGTTCAGGACTTGTGCTGATGTAACTATAAGGAACAAATAACCAGATTAACAGTTCCGCCATCCAAGACGTTAAGGCTTGACGCCACCTGGATGCTCTGTACTATCAAATGTTAACTATGTGATATAATTGTAATGAAAAATCGGCAATCGAAATCTTGCAACAAGGTTTCGATTCTACTCTAAAACGATAAATGCGTACTCAGGAATTTATTGTGGGGATATATCTACATGACAAATTGTTTCTAATTACACTTAATCTTTGACAAATGACTAAAGCGATTCGTAAATCTTATTAACAATATCCAACTTGGGCTTTGGAGCATCTTCTGGGCGCTTCCATTCTTCTGGAAACTCGTAGTTATGCTTCTTCTTGCGCATATTTTTTGCCATTGTATGTCTAGTGTCCAGCGGAATATCGCTGAAAGTGTCATCCGTCTTCTTTGCTTCTTCAATGAGACGCTGTAAGACATCACCAAGATAACGAGCATTCTGTGTTGGTATTTCGTATTTTTCGCAAGACATCTTGAAAATGTCTGTCAAGTGGTCGTATCTTGTTTTTGCTAACAGTTGAAACTTGTGTAACTCTTTCTTCTTTAATCCCAAATCCTTGGTCTTTAGTGACAAGACCACTTTTCTGGAGTTTGGATGTTCCTCGCCGAGATAGGTCGTGTATCTGTAAGTGACAGGGTGGGTTTTTTGGGATGGTCTTTTATACTCCTGGCGGTATTGACTTAGTAGGGGTAGTTCATAGGCAGCAAGACGGTTGTAGAAACGTTGTTCCCTGTGTTGAGCAACCAGGTCTTGTGCTAGTGATGGTAATTCATCAAACTGGAAGGGAGTTGGACTGTATGTTCCCATTGACTTTCTTCCACTCAGTTCATTGTGTGCCTGTTCCCCTCTTCTATACAGTCTTCTGATATCTGCTCTAGAGACTCCTGTTTCCTCAGACGTCGACAATAACGCGTTAAGCTCCTCCTGTGATTGTTCATACTTGGGGCCTAGCTTGGTGATTCTCTCTTTGAATAAAAAGAATATTTTTTCTGCTGGTAATCCACTCCATTTAGCTGGATTCAGGTATAGATCAGTGGGTAAATTGAGCGTGTTTGTTGAATGGAATGTTGCATTAACAGTAACCTGCTTGCTACTGTTAAGCAATTTCGAAAACGAAGCAAAACCTCTGTGTCCTATATATGTTTTTATCATGGTAACCTGTTAACTCAATTGCTATGGCAAAAAAAGTGAGCTAGTGCTTCTGGCGCGATTTCGCAAATCATAGGTCCTAGCTTGACATGCTCTTTATTCTCGTTCTCTTGGAATTATTCAAGTTTTCAAGTAACTACATCACGTGATTATTGATTTTTCCAAAAGAGAAGATCTTTCTATGTGTTTAATAAGGTAAAACTAGAATGTCTTGCAAACTCTTGATTAATAATTAGCCTCCAAAAACGATATTCTTTTGAAAACGGTTTGACTTATTAAGATAACAATTCTCTTTCTTAAATCAAATTCTTTGAAATCTATTACTGCATTTACACATCTACTTAGAGGTTCGTTTACAATGACTGATATCATACTATCACGTGTTGAATTTAGGTTTGATACATACATTCATGAATCAACATGAAATATTAAGTTCATCAAAAGTGATAAATGATTTAACACACAAAAAGAATAACCGCTAGCCACCGAGGAATATATTTAATCCGATTAAGCGAAGAATATATTTTGCATATATTAATTCAGGTGCATAAAAAAATGCCGCGTGCAGTGAGACGAGGTAAGGCTCCCCGTGAGCCTCCACGAATGGAAGAAGAAGTTGCGCCGCCATCTAAGCTACTTTCTTCAATTTTAAAGGCGCTATCAATGACTTTTGAAAGAGATATAGGTATGCTAAATGGAAAGAGTGTCAGATCAGTTCCAGAAAAGAACACTTTGATAGATCTGCAGAAGCAATTGAATAAGTTACATGATTCATTGAATGCTATTTCCAAGAGTGACCAAGAGACAATCGATATAATCAGAAATATCAAAGAAAGCCATACCAAGTTGGAAGTCGCACAGAAAGAAGAGAGAGAGAAAATGGAGATCTCATGTGAAACTAAAGCTGGTAAAGGGATACCATCCAAATCAAAGGGAGGCTCAGAGAAAGATCAAGCCAATAATAGCTCTAGGGATGACGCAGCTATTTCAGATATTAAAGATGACTTGAAAAGGGAAGAAGAGTCTATAGCTGTTACTGGAAATAATGAAAAAGATTCCTTGGAGCTAACAAGTCTTCCCAAAGCAGATGAAAATGAGCAAAATTCTGGGGACGCCGGTAAAATAGATCCAATGGGGAAACATCCTCCAGTTCCTGTAGCAATCGATGAGAAAAAAGATACCGAGGATCAACCAGTCAATTTAAATACTAGGAAGAGACCACATGGAATTCCCGATGATGAAGACGAACTTAATGAAAAGAATAATGACATAGCCGATGTTCCTGGAAACGAGAGTCCGCAAAAAAAAATGAAGTTAAAAGATAATGATCTTGATATTCAACAGATGGAGAACGATCCTATGGTGAAAAATCCGAAGTCAGAGTTTGTTGTCTCTCAAAAACTTCCCATTGCAGCAGCAGCCCTTGGACTTTTCAACGAGGATAAGCTGAATAGTACTGGAGAAGACTTTTTGAAGAAAAAATACTCAGTTGCTAGTTATCCAACAAATGATTTGAAAGAACTACTACCAGGTGAACTACCAGATATGGATTTTTCTCATCCTAAACCAACAAATCAAATCCAATATTCCACCTTTTTATCATCAGTAGACAATTTCTTTAAAAGCTTCACGGATGACGACCTAAAATTTTTGAAGGCAAAGCATATTTTGCCTTCGAATTTATTGTTAGAGAAAACCTATGATCCAGAAGTGACACCATATGTTATTCCTAAACTAGGCCCATCATATTCGGATGTTTGGCTCAAAGAAAATAATAATCAAAATATAGGAAATACCTCTCCTCCTGTTTTAAATGATCCGATGAGCATTTTACCCCGGAAATCTCCATCAGATATAGATGATTTAGTATTGGAAACAGAAGATGTATCCTGTGGGCCGCTCGTTTCACGACTGCTGTCTGCAATTTTGAAGGAAAAACAACCTGAGTTGGCCAACGGATATCCAAATGATATGTCAGTATCTCAGGGGGAACCTGCTATAAGAGTCAAGGAGGAAGCAAAAAATGCAGCGTTACCTGGAGTGAATGGAATAAATGATATAGGCAGTCAAGCGGGATCGCCATCTCCAACAATGCACACTTCTGCCAGTGAAATAGAGGATATACCGAAACAACTGATTGGTGGTACACTTTCCGCCATACCAAACCCTCAAAGTTGGAAGATTAATAGTATCAATTTAGACTATCCTACTTTCGAAGAACGTTTGAAGAGAGAGCTTAAGTTTGTTGGTATATATATGACGCTACCGAAAGATGAGAACAACATGAACGGAGATGACCCTGACTGGCTGACTGGTCGTGAAGATGACGAGATCAGTGCAGAGTTACGAGAGCTACAGAATTCCTTGAGACAGGTCACAGTCAGGAACGAGAAGAGGAAGGCGATGCTTTTGCCGCTAGTCGAGAAAAATCTAGCTTGGCAAGAATACATGTCGATATTGGAAGATCTTGATAAGCAAATAGACCAGGCCTATATCAAACGTATACGGGCGCCTAAAAAGAAGAAGAAAACGACCACTGCATCGACTGTCAATTCTAGCTCGACTTCCCAAGTGGCACAGCAGAAAGCAGCCAACTCTAGTCTGAAGTCGCTGTTGGACAAAAGAGGTAAATGGATTAGCAAGATCGGTCCGTTGTTCGATAAACCAGAGCTAATGAAAAGAATACCGAAGGATAGCGTTTTCAACGATTTGGATCAAGAAGATGACGAAGATGAAGGGGATGTTCTTGGGCACACTTCTACTTCCAAAGATGATGAATTAGCGGAGAATTGATGTATTTGGAATAAATAATTGTGTGGCAGGCAGATCCTAGTACTTTTACTGGCGCACACGTACTGCTGTTATTGCGGAGAGCTCATAATTTTGTACTATGGATCGACGTACAAATGTGTAATCACTAAATACGAGTAAATAAACTATTGCATTTGGGCACCTTAAGCACTTATTAATGCGGCAACAAACTTCTGTGAGTTCAATATAATGGCTGCATAAGTTCTTTTCCCTATACATATTATCAACGTGGATCAAAGTAAAGCGATTGTCAAGCATACATAATTGGCATTGGTTGGGTTGACTACACATATCAGCTTGATTCTCAGATAATACAACAACATAAAACATTCAAGATGTCAAGGGCGAAGAGAATTATGAAAGAGCTCCAGGCCGTCAAGGAGGACCCGGATGCCAATATCACTCTAGAGTTTGTCAACGAATCTGATATACATCATCTGAAGGGGTCGTTTCTGGGGCCACCAGGAACTCCATATGAGGGAGGCAAGTTCATAATCGACATAGAGGTGCCAATGGAGTATCCTTTCAAACCACCCAAGATGAAGTTCGATTCCAAGGTGTATCACCCTAACATTTCGTCTGTAACTGGAGCCATCTGCCTCGACATTCTGAAGAATGCATGGTCACCGGTCATTACGCTGAAGTCTGCATTGATATCGCTGCAGGCTTTGCTGCAGTCGCCTGAACCAAACGACCCTCAGGACGCCGAAGTGGCACAGCATTACCTGCGGGACAGAGAGTCCTTCAACAAAACAGCTGCTCTTTGGACGAAACTCTATGCCTCCAATGGGGATGCAGGTAGTGTTGCACAGGCCGAGCTGTACGGCATCGATCCTGATTTAGTTAGCGAGTTTGAGGGACAAGGCTTCGAGAAGCAGAAGATCATCGAGGTGCTGCGGAGGCTGGGCGTCAAGTCTCTCGATCCGGAAGACAACGCCACTGTGAACAAGATTGTGGAGGAGTTGTT
Source organism: Hagleromyces aurorensis (assembly GCA_030705145.1). Classification (NCBI taxonomy): domain Eukaryota; kingdom Fungi; phylum Ascomycota; class Saccharomycetes; order Saccharomycetales; family Saccharomycetaceae; genus Hagleromyces; species Hagleromyces aurorensis. Next base: position 42,459 of record JANIWU010000070.1, on the reverse strand, counting down.
AAACTGAGCGAGAGGCAAACTGCTAGTTGTCCTTCAGCCAAAATGATGCGGCTGCTCCTACACCTTCGCACCTGCGGACACTTCGGTAGCTGCTCAGATGTGCCATGGCATCGCTTTGCACGTCGACGGCAGGCATACCAAGCACCTTATATAAAAAGTTTCTAAGGCATATGCATGTGCTTGCCTGTCGTAAACAGACTGTGTATCCCGAACGTCGTGGCCATATTGGTCTTGCGTTTGACTGCGTTGCTTTCCTTATAATGTAGAGGATGTGCAGGAAGAAAGCACCAATCTACATGTAACCTTGCTCGTCGGCAGGCCACCTACATCTGCAGCAATAGCCACCTGTTGGGCTTGTCATTGGACGGGCAATGGTACATGATTGTTCTTTTCCGGCTTACTTCGCAAGAAACACCGACTTTGCCCATACAGAAACGGTTATGTGCCCGACAATAATGCGGGGCGGTCAGACCCGAATAACGTTGCGTATGATAGAGAATCCTTTATGCAACAGTTGCCACAACATATGGGGAAAAGTACGCCAGTATGCACTGGTTTTCGCCCGCCAGCAGCATTATCGAGCGAGTCTGTAGCTACTGTGGTGGCCAGAACATGCAGCGTCCTGCTCATCGCCTTTTCCCAGATCACATGGCCGCCAACCGTAGATTAGTGCCTAATAGCGCAAGAGGTAGGGAACCTCCCTCTGCAAGATTATACACCAAAATGAGATGCGTAAACTAAGTAACCCTTTGATGCTGTGCGGATCTTCTGGTTTCACCAAGCGGGAAATAGAAGAGATGTAACGATCTGAGTACCTGGGAAGAGCTCGCGCACTTGGAGTGCATGTTTCTTGAAGCCGGGTAATGCATCTGCTACGCTAGACGTCTTCCCTCTAAAAGTGAGCATCTACAGCACCAATTCGTCCTCCGTGCTTCTTCATGAGCCCATTGCCGCGCAAGCATAGCCTGCGCACGGCCCCCAATGGTGCGCACGCACTCCAAGCCGACATGCACTGAAGTCGGGCAGCCGTACGACCTCTGACGAATAACTTACCCGCACCATACGGGTGTCTGAAGTAGTCTCCCAGAAGTGAGCAGCTCTCAAGTCGTGGGTTATTATACGCATGGCTGTTGGGCAGTCTCTGCCCCGGCTGGGTGGCTATGCTAAAAACCTCTGCACAACCACCTCATGTATCCATCTTCGTTTACGCTACTGGTGTGCAAACTGGGCCAAGCATCAGCGCAACCAGCCCTCTTTAGTCACGTGCACTACTCCCGAGAAAAGGCCCGCTTCATCGCATAGCGTTACTAACACACACGTAAAAGGTCTGCTACCCTTTTATAGCAACGCGAATGTAGCCAGGCACGCGAGAACGCGCCGTCTCCCTGAGGCTGGCGTTTGCCGGCAGAGGCGGCGTGTGCCGCCTCTGTCTGGAATTGGGCCTGATAGGGTCTGTTCAGTAAAAACAAGGGTATATGTAGCTCTATAAAACCAGCATCCGTGCAGCAGGCGTCAAAAAGTACACTGTTTGGGTCCGTCAGCCTTACAGAGGGAAAGTACTGTCCCATGTTCGTCACAAAAGAAAGCGCTTTTTCTCTTCCAGCGTATGTGTTGAATTATTCTTATTTTCTTTTAGTAAGGTTTATGCCCATACGTGGTCCGCCTTCAAACTGCCCCTAATAAATGGCAATGTGAGAAGGGATGCCCAAAACCACATATATATGAGATTAGACTAAAAGCGTACAGACTAGCTTACGTCGGGACATTCGAGACGAAAGTTGGAACGCTCAAACAGCTGAGTACCAGGCCATACAAACCCAATCTCGCAAGTTTCACAGCTACATTGAAGCTGTAGTCCAAGTACCATAACGTTTCTACCCTGTCCTTTACGCCAGGCGTGCAACCGCTCGAGATCTTGGAAACACCTGTGAAGAACAACCAACACAGCACCAAGAGCGGCTGACAGACCATACCTAAGTGGCTGTGAAATCATCGCCAAGCTAGAGAAATTGTCGCGTACAGAGAGCGTTTTCGCATCCCATTTGCTATTGACCCCTCGCGCTAAAATAACCCCGTACAGTTTACCAAATTTTAGCTGCAAACATGGCAGAAATTGAAAACTCAGGCTCCTATAACAGCAGAACGCTGCTGTTAAGACTCAATAATAAGGGTGAACCGGTTGTAAGCTGTTCCTACGGGCAAGGTGTCTTGACACTTCCATCGTTGCCTCTTCCCAAAGGAGCACCAAAGGGCACACCTCTTTTCACCATCAAGCTGGTGATCTCTGCAGGGTCGCCTGTGGCCAGAGATGGACTTGTCTGGACCAATTGTCCCCCAGACAGTAACACTGAGTTTGAGAGAAACAAGTTCCACAAGAAAATTATCAAAACCAGTTTCCACAAGGACGACAGCATCGACCTCGACATCTTCAATCCAGGCTCTTTCTGCTTCTATCTGTCCTTCAGAAACAAAGAGGAGCAGCTAGAAACGACCAGAAAGTTCTACTTCATTGTCCCTCCCATTTTGCACATCAACGACAAGTTCTTGCAACTGAACTCGATTGCCATGCAAAGTGTTATTTCCAAATGGATGGGCAAGGACTGGAACAAGATTTTCCAAAAGATTGCAGACAAGAAGTACAATATGATTCATTTCACCCCTCTGCAGTACCGTGGTGAGTCGAATTCCCCTTATTCCATCTACGACCAATTGCAGTTCGACCCCACGTATTTCAAGAGTTATGATGAGGTCAAGGCTATGATTGACACCCTTCACAAAAAGTACAATATGTTGGCATTGACCGATATCGTATTCAACCACACAGCAAATAACTCAGACTGGATTCGTGAGCACCCTGAAGCAGGTTACAACGGGGATACCGCTCCACATTTACAGGCCGCCATCGAACTGGATGCAGCACTTCTTGATTTCGGTACGAAATTGAAGAATTGGGGCTACCCAACAGATCTGAAAAGTGTCGACGATCTTTTCAAAATTATGGATGGTATCAAGGTTCACGTCTTGGGATCATTGAAGTTATGGGAGTATTACGTCGTAGACGTGGAAGACACCATCAAAAGAATATCCGAAGAATGGCAAAAGGGCGATTTCGAAGCATACAAAAATATCCCCAAGGAAGCGACCGAAAGTATAGTTAATCTAAGTTCATTTGTTCGTGAAAAAGCCGCAGTTGAGCCATTTGGGATTTTACACTCCAGAGGCTCTAACAAGTTGGACGCTAGAATTTTGGCTTCCATCTTGAAATCGCTCTGTGGCAATGACATGACAGATGCAACAAAAGAGAAAGCCCGCAGCATTGTGAACGAAATCAACCTACCTCTCTACAAATCATATGATGATGACGTTGGCGAGATTCTTGAGCAGCTGTTCAATCGTATCAAATACCTAAGAATTGAAGACCATGGTCCAAAACAGGGTCCAATCACCGACAAGTGCCCACTTGTCGAGCCCTACTTCACCAGATTTACTGGAGAAGATGGAAAGGAATATGCTTTAGCAAACAATGGATGGATCTGGAACGGTAATCCATTGGTTGATTTTGCGTCATCAGAATCAAGAGCCTATTTGCGCCGTGAGGTCATTGTCTGGGGAGATTGTATCAAGTTAAGATATGGCAAAGGACCAGAAGACTCACCATATCTGTGGGAAAGAATATCACAATATGTGGAAATGAATGCAAAATTGTTCAATGGGTTCAGAATCGACAATTGTCATTCGACTCCACTACATGTTGGTGAGTATTTCTTAGACTTGGCAAGAAAGCACAACCCTAATTTGTATGTCGTAGCAGAGTTATTCTCAGGATCAGAGCAGATGGATTGTTTGTTTGTCGAAAGATTAGGTATATCTTCTTTGATTAGAGAAGCTATGCAATGTTGGTCTGAAGAGGAGCTTTCTCGCTTGGTTCATAAGCATGGAGGGAGACCAATTGGATCTTACAAGTTTGTTCCAATGGACGATTTTGCATACCCTGCAGATGTCCGTTTAGATGAAGAATATTGTGCCTACAGTCCAGAAGACAATGCTTTGATGTGTGTTTCTGAAATTATGATTCCGAAGATTTTGACAGCAACTCCTCCACATGCCCTATTTATGGACTGTACTCACGATAACGAAATGCCATATCAGAAGAGAACTGTTGAAGATACCCTTCCAAATGCCGCACTTGTTTCAATGTGTTCCACCGCTATTGGTTCAGTTTACGGTTACGACGAAATATTCCCAAAATTGCTAGATTTAGTCAACGAATCGAGAACATATGATGTTAAGGAATGTGATGGTATTGGGCTTGTAAAAGCTCAATTAAATGAAATAAGAGAGCAAATTGCTGAAAAAACAGCTAACATTGAGGATTCTGAAATGCATGTGCATCACGAGGGCCAATATATTACGTTTCATCGTACTGAGGTCAAGACAGGTTCTGGCTGGTACTTAGTGGCTAGAACAAAGTTTTACGAGGGTGGAGACCAAGGTCTACCTCCTATCGTTTTGAGCAGCACAAAATGTTCTTTGAAATTTGCTTATGCTTTGGAGAAGACTGGCGACGTTCCTGAAGATGACAAGCTAATCAAAGGTATATCAACAAACCTTCGTACGTTAGAGGGATTCAACATTTCATATAACGAAGATTGTCAATGCACTACAATCGAAATTCCACATGATTTCCCTCAAGGTTCTATTGCTGTTTTCCAAACGCAGCAAAATGGAATTGATTCATCTTTGGATCACTTTATTAGATCTGGTGCTGTTAGAGCCACATCGAAGTTAACACTAGAATCGTTGAATTCTGTCATGTACCGCTGTGAACAAGAAGAATATGATGTCAGTCAAGGTTCGGGAGGTTCTTATGATATTCCAAATCATGGTAAGCTGGTGTATTGTGGTTTGCAAGGCTGGGTTTCAGTTCTGAAGCCATTGATATTTTACAATGACTTGGCACATCCACTAAGCGAGAATTTACGTAATGGGGCCTGGGCTTTGGATTACGTGATTAATAGATTGGATTACTACTGGGATGAACCAGGTATTTCTGAGGTACAAGGCTGGCTCCGTAGTAGGTTGGAGAGGATTAAAAAAATACCTTCATATTTGGTGCCAAGCTATTTTGCATTGATTATAGGTGTTTTGTACGGTTGTTGCCGTCTAAAGTCTGTACAACTGATGTCAGAGAATATTGGACACTCGACATTGTTTGTTCAAAGTTTGGCCATGACATCGATCCAAATGGTCTCAAAAATGAAGTCTACCTCCATTTTACCTGGCGATAATGTTCCATGTATGGCCGCCGGTTTGCCTCATTTCAGTACCAATTACATGAGATGTTGGGGTAGAGATGTATTTATTTCGTTGAGAGGGCTTTTGTTGACCACAGGTAGATACGAAGAAGCTAAAAACCATATACTGGCTTTTGGTAAAACATTGAAGCACGGTTTAATACCAAATTTGCTTGACGCAGGTAGAAACCCAAGATACAATGCTCGTGATGCCGCATGGTTTTATTTGCAAGCTGTTCAAGATTACATCAACATTGTTCCTGATGGTATTAATATTCTACAGGAAAGAGTCTCTAGAAGATTCCCATTGGATGACAAGTATATACCAGTCGATGACCCTAGTGCATTTAACTATACCAGCTCTATTGAGGAAATTGTCTATGAGATCTTGAGCAGACACGCCAAGGGTATCAAATATCGTGAAGCAAATGCAGGTCCAAATTTGGACAGAGTTATGTCTGATGAAGGATTCAATGTAGAAGTCAAGGTTGACTGGTCAAATGGGTTGATTTTCGGTGGATCTCAGTCAAATTGTGGAACATGGATGGACAAAATGGGTGAAAGTGAAAAATCAGGTTCTGTAGGTATTCCAGGTACGCCAAGAGATGGTGCCGCTGTGGAAATTAACGGTCTGCTGAAGAGTACGCTAAGGTTTGTAACTGAGTTGCATAAGCAAGGCAAGTTCAAGTACGACACCGTTGAGAAGCCTGATGGATCAAAAATTTCTCTATCAGACTGGGACAAGTTGGTCCAGGACAACTTCGAAAAGAAATTCTACATTCCAGTCAACCCAGAAGACGATGGACAGTTTGATGTCGATGCTTCGATTGTGAACAGAAGAGGTGTTTACAAGGATCTGTACAAGAGTGGAAAACCATATGAAGACTACCAATTAAGACCAAATTTTGCAATTGCGATGACTGTAGCACCAGAATTGTTCACTCCAGAATACGCCGCACATGCCATTGCTATTGCAGACGAGGTTTTGAGAGGACCAGTTGGTATGCGTACTTTGGACCCTAGTGACTACAACTATCGTCCATACTACAACAACGGTGAGGACTCTACCGATTTTGCAACCTCAAAGGGAAGAAACTACCACCAGGGCCCAGAATGGGTCTGGTGTACTGGTTACTTCCTACGTGCGTTCCATCACTTCAACTTTTTGACAAACTCCAAATGTCAGAATAGTCCAAAGACGAAACCATCTTCGTATTTGTACCAGCAACTGTACAATAGAATGGTTCATCATATGAAGTGGATTACTGAAAGTCAATGGGCAGGTATTGCTGAACTAACAAATAAGGATGGGGAATTGTGTAATGACTCGAGCCCAACCCAGGCTTGGAGTACAGGTTGTCTGTTGGACGTTTTCTACGATTTGTGGAGCCTGTATGAAGATGGCAAAGACTAGATAGCAAAAGAAACAAAAGTTAAGGACACGTTGCCTTAGATTTATATTATATTTTGTACAAGATTTCATAGGGATAGTTTGTAAACGATTGATATCCTGATTTTCGTCACTTCTTGGGAGCTGTGCCCCTCCAGCCTTACTTCTAACAGATTCAGAACTAATTGGTTCCAAGATTTCTCGAAGCGCTGTAACTTAGCTACGTAAATCGATAAAAAGAAGTTTACGATTCTGGATCTAAGGCACCACCCGTGCTCTTCCTTACTGTGCCACTGTCTATAAGTTAATCTCATTTTAAGAGCCCCAGACTTTGTTAGGCACGTGACAAAAAGCAAATCTCTATTTTCGAAGGGGATTGATTATCTGAATTCCTAATAGAAAATCAATAATAAACGCTGTGGAGCTACATATATACATATACATATATATTAACCAAGCCCCAGTACTCGAGTGAGCTAGTTTGAAAGCAATCATTATTTACACTCAGCAAAACATATATCTATTTTGTTTGGCAGATAGCATTAGAAATATCTGAACCAATATTATTGTCTATTTTTTGGAACTAACAGAAAGAAACTGGTGGCGCTACACTTAAACTATTAACCGTAGAGAAAACAAGCCAAGATCCGAATATATACAATCAAGAGTGGATATAACGTTAATATTTTTCATTACACCGTTTTGACAACAAATACAAATACCTTGAACTGATTTTTATTTCAGGTTGTCCAATACTATTTCTCTTGGCGGCACCTTATTAGGAACTAGAGAAACTCGATGAGCAACGATACACAACAGAATGTTTGACACAGAACAGGATAAACTCACAAAGCGCCTTATAGAAAGGTTTTTTCTTAAGGCAACATATCTAATAGCGTCCTCGAAGCAAAATGAACATCCTTCGACCATATCGGAAAATGCTCGGCAATTTGACAAGGACTGGCTGCAAGACACAGAGATGGAGCAGAATGCCATGTCCACAGATGCTATGGAGAGCTGGAAGCATTACGATGGAGTACGAGATCTCCCTCCGCTAGTGATAGAGACGTTTCTCGATCTGAGACATCTCCCGGCAGCCAGTACTTTGATTTTAAAGGATGAGGAGGGCAACTCGTGGAATGTGTCCAAGGGCACCAAGAAGACGGAAGTAGTTCTGGAAAGGTGGCTCTTAGAGCTGGACAGTACTTCCACAGCATTTAAGAATTACTCTCCAACAGAAGAGGAACGAAAGAACCTTGATGGAAAATTGTTGCTGCTATTCAGATACCTCCATACTTTGATACAACTGCTGCCTGCAAATGATTTATTCCAATTTTTACTACGAAATGGGGCAGTGCAAAATAACGTCCCTGTCATGAATGTCTCCACCCGAACGATCAACGGATCCGTTCCTATACTCTCCAAGGGGAGGATTGGTCTGAGCAAACCAATTATTAGCACATATTCCAACGTCATTAACGAGTCCAACATTCCAGCTCATTTAGAACAGAGAAAAATAACTCCAGTTTGGACTGCATATGGATTACTACGAGTGACCGTATCATACCGCCACGACTGCGACTTTCGCATTCAGGGCTTGAACGACTCTCTGCTAACAAATCGTAATAATGAGCAACATCTTCAAGTGAGAAATGCAGCTCGCTCTTTGTCTCTTTCACCGAATTCAAAATTAGGTGTTGTTTCGGAGACGGAACAAGGATCATTTCAAAGAAAACCAGTGTCAATATCACGGCAGTTTCAGCCATTTAAGGTCGGATCAGTAGGTAGTGCAAATTCCCAACAAGCGCCAGGCATTGTGAGAAACCCCTCATCTTCTTCAATTATAGCTAGTTTAAAGGCCCAGAGAGCACACTCTGGTTCTGGAACAGCCACTGTGATACCTGTGCGACAGGATTCCACAGTGGAAGATGCAAGCCTAGGAAATGCATCAAAATATTCTTCCTCATTTGGGAAAGTTAGGAGAAGATCCAGCTCAAAACATTCAGAATATTCGATTGAGCGGCCTGTAAGAGAAACTTCAACAACTACACAGCAATCAGATGATTTACTAGATTTTGTTAAGATGATGGAAGAGAAACCAGAATTGAAATCCAAGAAACATGTTGGGAACACAGTTGATAATTTTTCCAATTCAATATTGAAATTTCAACATTTGAAACCCAACAACGATATACTGAGCGAAGACTTGACATTGAGCTTATCTATGGATCCTTTGCATGCTACCAGCAGAAGGAGATCAAATTCACATTCACCAATTCCATCATTTTCACCTCCTCTGCACTATCCATCCATCACTTCTAAATTTTCGAATAGCCAGTTAAATGTAGGAGGCGGAAATTCCACTCCGCGTAGCAGAAGGAGTTCGTATGAAAGAAACAGGCATGTTCAGATTCCTCATAATAACCTACCATCCAATCCCACTGGTGTGGAATTCTCGGGAGACAATGTTCCCCATTCAATAAGTTCGCATCAAGGATCCGTGATTCGCAATACGGTAGCATTTAACGAGTTAGATGAAGATGGTGATCTACTACTTCATCGCGCTGCGGTAAATGGAGCGAAATTTAGATCGTCAACATCGCCACGGTCAATTGATAGCATGTCAAGTTCTTATTCTCGGGCAAGAATCCCCATTGCACAGCCATCAAACTACTCGCAACCTACGACCACAGCAATTCCTGCATACGCAAAACTTCATCGACCTGATTCTAAAGTTCTGGATAGAAGTATAGATGATGTCAAAAAATACTCAACACCGTCACTGCATAACGAATCAGTTACAAGGGGTGCTTGTGACTCTCATCAACAAGATGATGAGGATGAGGATCTTTTATTTTTTATGAGTGATATGAATTTAACTAAGGAATAATTATGGGGCATTCTTCAGGTATGAATGAACCTTCAAGTAAATATCAAATAATGGGATATAAACGTATTTAAACTAATAGAATTGATATTTAGACTTGACACATCAAAATTCAATGTCTGAAAACATATTGAACTGTTGTACTTATGAACCTCCTTGGTTCTCCGTTGATGTTTTTTTTTCTTCCATGATTTTCAATTTTAGTTGATAAATCTTGTGCTTTTCAAGATGAATATCAAATTTTTCTTTTGTTTTGAATGTCCTTGAACAACCATAATAAGTGCACTTGAATTTTCTACCCACTGTATTCAACAATAGTTCGTACCCGCTGGTGCCATTTTTGTATAAATCTACTAACTTTTTCTCCGTATTGTTACCCTTTAAATCAGCAGGCTTTGGCATTTTTCTTGTTTCCGTTTCGGTGGCATCTTCAAACTTACGTTTCTCAGAAGATGGGCTAGCGTCTTCATCTACATTAACTGGCTCATGTCCAGCATGGTTGACTTTACAGTGTTCTATCAGGCCAGCCTTTTTTGTAAATACTTCTGTTTCGCATTTTCCACACTTCCAATTTTTGACTGCGAGATCATCATTATGAACTGTCATATGCATTTGCAAACCGGTTTCACCAACGCAAGCCTTACTACATATGGGGCATCGAAGCTTTGGATGGTCATTTTTTATGTGCGTTTGGAGTTGTGACCAGGTTTTAAAAGAAGAGATACAGCTTGGAAACGAGCATTGATATGGATTCTCTACTTCTGGGTTGTGATGTTTGGCAATGTGGCACTTAAGTCTGTAGGCACGTTGAAATTTCTTTCCACAAAACTCGCAGGTTAATTTATTTTCATGTACTGACATGATGTGCGATCTGAGTTGAGGGTGCTTATAGAAAGCTTCATCACAACCATCGTACGGACATTTAAAGGACTTCGTGTGTGTTATTTCATGTCTCAGCAGCTGCTGTCTGGTTGTAAATCCTTTCTGGCAATACTTGCAAGAAAAAGGCTTTGTATCAGAATGAGAAAAGAGATGTCGTTCTAGATGGCCCTTTCTCGCAAAGGTTTTGCCGCATTTGTCGCATTTGAATGGCTTAATTCCTTGATGCACTGTCAGTTGGTGTTCCGTCAGTTGTGACGGCCTTGAAAATGACTTGTTGCAAGACTCATAATCACAAAAGTACACTTTGGGCCTTGGTGTGGAGCTAGAAGATGAGACTGTACTCTTTATCGACCCAATACTGTCACAAGATCCTGATCTTGACAAGGGTGATGATAAAACACTGCTCATCTCATTGCTAAAAGGTTCTGCATTCGACTTTTTCTTCAGAATATCTTCAGACGCCATTCACCTTAGCTTTTAAAACCTTTCAATCATATAGTTGCTTTGGATTCGAGCGCTGGAAGGCTGAGCAGTTCTTTTCCTAGGAGCTTGTGGTGTGGAGTTGATACTTTATTTTCCAGTTCCAATATTTAAGGAGATGCCAACTTTAAGTGAGTCACGTGTATTGGATATATGATTAAAATGGCTCGACAACAGCATATATATACACATAACAGCCAATATCAGAGCAGAGTATTTTCGACAATATGCTATATAATCTCTAAATTTGCAAAACACTCTTTGAAATAAAATTTTGGCATCCTACGCGATGTCTGTCGAACGCGACGTTTTCCACTGTGTGTCACACTAGCAGTACTTTTCCACCTCATCGGAAATTGACCTCGTACATACATTATTCGTAATAAAATGGGCTTTTTTGGTTGCATTTCGGTCCTGTTTTCAGTACAAAGCCGATTTCAATGCAGTTTGTCTTCCAATCTCAGAAGCAAACGTAGTATGTTTCCATCCACCGGTTCCAAAGAACATATTGGAACAGGCGATGATATTATAATGGCAAGACTCAGACAGTTTCCCGCTAACAGGTAATATCGTAAAGTATGTCGTTGAAATATACAGTATTCTAGAAATTTTTAGTGCTAACTAAATGGAGAATTTCACACCAGCAATTAAAAACTATCGTCAGTCAGAAACCAACATCTATAATTCTCTTCTCTTCATCTCCAGTGGTTTTGTTATCTCGATGGTTCTCAAGCGTTCCTTAAACGCCTTGGCGTCATCCTTAAAACCTTCCTCGGTTTTGGTGTCTGAGTTGTAGACAACGAATGGAGGAAGAACGTCCATGCCAACAAAGTTCAATGTCCCATAAATCAATGGAAATAACAAATGATTCACGTCTCCTATGAAGCCTCCTTTCACATACGCCTCCTTCTTGCCTACAGAGGCGGCGACAAGCACTCTCTTGCCAACTAGAGCGCTTTGGGATCCGTCTGTCCGTGGTGCTATGTCAAAAGACCAGCCAAACGAAAATACTCTGTCTATCCATCCCTTGAGGATTGCTGGCAGTGAGTGCCACCACACTGGGAATTGGAAAATGACGGTGTCTGCCCACTCCAACTTCTCCTGCTCTCTGTAAACGTCGTCAGTTAGCTTATGGTGTGCTGTGGCCATCACTGACGCCAAGCCCACCTTCAACCTTTCGCCCTTAGGGTGGTCCAAAAAGTCTGATTCCTTGACGACGGGATCCCAGTTCATTTTGTACAGATCAGACACTTTTACTTCATGTCCGTCGCCCTCGAGCTGGGCAATGGCCTCTTTGAACATTGAGCCATTGTAGGAACGGTGGTCCGGATGGACGAAGACATAGAGTACACGCATGGTTTAAGTTTAGTGTGGTAAATAGCTGATCGGTATCTGTTTCAGCTGTCGAGCTACTGGCAAGAGACGCCACCAAACCCTCGAGACATAATCTCCCCAAACATCGGCCTTATATATGCCCAAAAAATGGTTCCTGTCTTCAATTGTAGCTAAGCCATCCTATCGACGAGCCATCTTTGGTGTCCTACAAAGTGTCCCCTGTTCCTTCCTCAGGCAATTTTTGTATGTCTGGAAATCTATGCTATTCCGCATACTTCTATCGCGCCGGCACTCTTTAGTTCGAGTCCGTTTACAGCTAGTGATGAGTTCGCGTAATGTTCATAATGAGTCTTCCGCATTAGCCGGCTTGCATGTCCCTCATTTTGCCGCAGAAGTCCATGAGACATGCCTTTCATAGACTCAATTAATAAGCATGCGCATTGTTCACGACGTAAATGCCACCATTGAAGGCAATATTTCAAGCGGTAGAATCCATCCACGGAACGATGCACACTCCTCCGCGGGTAGAACTCAATGGCACCCTGTAGCTTTTAGAATAGCACTTAATTGTAATCTGTAAGGACTGAAAAGATACCTTTTACGTTTGGACAAATAGCCCAAGGGATTTGCCCACGCCCAGCTTGCACCTACAGAAGCGTCAAAATCATATTATATATCGCTATGTACTAAGTGCCAGTGCATATCGAGGAAGAACAGCCGCCACCGCCACCGCCACCGTAGGCAATAACCAAGGTAGCCAATAGCTAGCAGTCAATTCGAGGCATTTGGAGGCAATTAGGCAGCATATGTCCATAAGTTTCCAACTGACATCGGCTGTGAAGCAAATTCAGGCGGTGTTGGGGAGAAACCTTCTGATTTTGGTTCAGGTAGATGCTACGAACGAAAAGACACCTCTCGTTTGCACTGTTAGCTTCCGCGAATGGTTACTAATATTGAAAGACAAGTTCGGAGACCAACGAAGACTAGCTTTGGTCATCCCCCGAGAAAGAGGCACAGAATAAATTGAGAATGTGTATCATTCGAGGGCGTTCAAACACTGATGAAACTATACCAAAACATCATACAACATAAGGGACCGTTTACTGTAGATTGTCTATTTTCCTGAAGCCACGCGAGTCCCCGCACTTAATAAAGAAAAAGCGATTTACTTTAGATGAAGCTGTGGGTGTCAGAGCAATGTAGTTTCGCCATCTAACAAAATCAGAATTATTTTGTCTCTGGATATTCACAGGTGTTTTCTTCGAGTCCTCAAATCTGCCGTATCTTGATCAAAAATAGGGCAAAACACCTCACCGGACACCATTCTCACGACATTCGGTAGGAAAGTCTTTTGGCCAATTTGTCAGCAATCGCGTGTTTCACACATTCCAAATGGAGACATGTTGTGGATTCTGTCAGGGTCTTCTGCAGTTCGCCACCCTGTGCTTTGTACCCTGACAAACTGAGTGGGTGAAGCAGTTCTGGTTTTCAACAGGCCTTTGATAGATACTAAGCATCGGTTTGTATAGAAAATTAAATATTAACTCCTGCCTAGTCTGCTTTAGTGCCAAGAACACAAACACTGTTTGTCCTTCAGTGCCTGAGTCAGCACATACTCTTAGGTTTTTCCAGGGTGCTAAACCTATTTCATGGAAATTGGGCAGTAGCTCACTCGTACCAAGTAAGATTTGGCACCATGCGACGTGGCCAATAAGGCTGCGCTGCCAGAGGGCTATGAAACGCAGCCGCTTTTTGATACTTGTAGTGCAATTGTCATGGAACAAACTCACGATTCCTACTTTCAGCTTCTTAAACAGATTCGGATCATCAAAATTTGTTATCGTGTTGATCTGTTCAAACCGTCTCCGTCTTTTTAGACCGGATTATTTTTTGAGTTTGGTTTTCTGTGATGCTACTTCGATCTGATTGATTTCGGCTCTCGTTGAGTATGTCGGTCAAAGCATGTTGAACAAATTCGTTGGTGGAGTTTATTCGATCCTCAGATTAAAACTAAATCTCGTAGGATATTGAAAATTCATTGGTAGATTGAAGCTGACTGAAAGGTTGGCAAACATACGCTTTAGCGCGCAGTATTACTGTTAAATACTCATCTGCTTTGATGGATGTGGGCTTTTAAAGACCTTTTACGGTAAATGGTCCCTTACAGTTCGTGATGTTTTGGCATATTTTTATTGGCGTATAGATGTCCTTCAATGTCACAAATTCTCAATTCATTCTAGTTTTACCAAAATGGCGGCTAAACTTCTTGTTCAGTAATCTTTTAACCTGCCTTTCAATATTGGTGGTAGTAATTGGTTTATGTTAACCGTTTTTTACACACGTGATGTGTCACGTGTACTGTATACACCGGTATCTTTTATACATGCTCATGTTCGTTATAATTGAAAAATTTATCTCCCATCGATGAGCGCATAAAAAATAAGTGTGGCCCTACAGCAGCGTTCGGTGCAACGACAACTAGAATTGCTTTGTATTTGACTGACGTTATATTATTGCATAATGTCTGATTATGATGAACCGTATGTGTGTGTGTGTGTGTGTTTGGCACAACAGCTCTAGAGTTTTCTTTGCAAGCATATAACTAACATTAATACCATTTATCACAGATTCAACGATGGAGCAGAGAACTTCGAGGATTTTGACGTAGAACATTTCTCTGATGATGATCATTTCGATGGTCATGAGAAGCAAGACGGTAAGGAGGATATAATAAAGGACGAGAATGGCAAGACAATCATAACTGGGGGAGCCGGACCGGATGACTACCAAAACTACGAACAGGCAAGACGCAAAACGTTGAAAGAGCAAGCAATTCCAAAGGAGGAAAGAACTACCACGCCATATATGACGAAATATGAGAGGGCGAGAATTTTAGGCACTAGAGCACTGCAGATATCAATGAACGCTCCTGTTTTTGTTGATTTAGAGGGGGAGACTGATCCTCTCAGGATTGCAATGAAAGAGCTGGCTGAAAAGAAAATTCCACTCGTGATCAGAAGATATTTACCAGATGGCTCTTTTGAGGACTGGAGTGTCGAAGAGCTTCTAGTAGATTTGTAAGGCTGGCTTGGGAGTGTATACCATTCTTGCAGTGCCCTGCCTTGACGAGGCCTCGCTAAATATCCTAGCATTGCATTTCTATGTTACATCACTATAATTGTATAATATGAATAAAGAATAGATCCTTGCCAACAGATCGAGTTGGCTTTATTTTGGCCGCTTTTATTCAGCAATTGTTTTCAGAAACTGATCTCCCTTGAACATCTTTCTACCAGTGATTTGCTGATCAAGCGTGAACTCTTCAAATATCTTGGCAAACTGGGATTCTGGATCTTGAAACCCTGCTTGTTTTAGATATTTGACCAAGTCATCCAGCGGCACATTCAAATCGCCATTGGTGCTCAAGGCTTTGATACACTCCGCCAATTCTAGCTCTTCTGGAAATTCCCCTAGAGATTTGCTCATGATACCTAAAAATTCAGGGAAAGATATACCATCCATATTTTCATTTTCAGATGTTGTCTTGAGCATATGGTTTATTTGATCATTAGAATATTGTTTGCTGATGCTTTTGAATATTTTAGCGAGATCATCATGTGTGATCTTCCCGTCCCCATCATCATCCATCATTTGGAACGCATCTTTCAAAGTAGAGATTTGCACTTGTGATAAGTGACTAAAAGTCACTGATTTACTAGATTCCATAATTAGTAGGATGATGGAATGGGGTTGAAGTGTCTAAAGTTCAGTATTTAGTCTCTTTGTTTCTATATGCATTTTGTTTACATCGCGTTAAACGGCCTCGCAACTCTACATTAGCATACATTAATTGCATCATAGAATCTACTCCATGTAGAATTACGAAGAAGGAAACTGATTTAAAGACACTCACGAACTATATTCCTAGCATATCCGCTTATGATATACCCAGGAATTTGATATGTCCGAAATTAAACAGTTATTGAAGGATGCGAAGCGTGAAATAGAGAGAGAGGATTACGAAGACGCAGCTGAGATATGTCACAAAATATTAAAGATTAACAAGACCAATTATTATGCACATGTGTTTCTGGCAAAATCGTATTCATCTATTACAAATAAGCACAGTGATGCGTACAAGTCCTACCAAGATGCTATCAAAATTGATCCAAACAACCTCCTGGCATGGAAAGGCTTGTTCCAGTTTCTGAAGAGTGATGGAATTCTACCTGAAACAGTTTCATTTGAAGACTATTTCAAGTTGTGCGAAAAATATGTAGAAATACTACAAACACAGGAGGCTTCACAAGTAGACTTGATACATGATATGAGAATGGTTTGTAAAAAATATCCAACATCTAGGGAATCCTTTTTAAGAGCAATGAAACCAGGCTCCGAGTTAGCTGAAAGACTAGGACATCATTTTTCTTCTCCACAAAAGATTTTGGGAGAGCTTATAGACGTGATAAAGTTACAAGAGAATACAAAAATTTCAAAGCTGGTCAGTCGAGAACGGTTGAAATTAAAAGCTACCGACCCTGATTATCAGTTGAAAATCAATTCTATTTCTTGGGAAATCTATAAGACGTCCGAATTGGATGGGATGTACAATCAATTGATAAATATTCTAGATGATGATAATAAGAGAGCTGATATGGAACTTAATTGGCTTGAATTCCGACTAAAAGTGCTGAAATCAATGCCAAAGGATTTGAAAAAAGATTTTTTTAGGGAAGTAGCGTCTATGGTGGAAGATATGGTGTTGGTGGACCATGAATCAATATTACCTTGGAAGTTATACTTTGACTGGAAGGACTGGGACAGCCTTGATCATTTCGATAGCAACATAATTTTAAAATACTTCAAAAAATTTCCAAATGAACCACAAGCAATTATCCTCTATGCTTGGATATCATCAAAATATTCACCTTATGAAATACAAAGCGTGATAGATAAGAACAATAAAGAGCCAACAGAGGAGCTCAACGAGGATGACGAGATCGAAGATTCTGAAGAGGAGACGTTAGAGGCTATGACTGAAGCTGATGAAGGTGATTCTTTGCTTTCTGAAGAGGATGTCAGATATGCTATGTTAACCTATATAGAGAAGGCACAAAGTAGTCTGTTGGCACATCGAATAGTGACGAAGTATCTAGTAATCGCCAGGGATTATGAAATTGCATTACCGTATCTCAAAAATGGTATGAAGTTAATCAACTATCAAGAAAATAATGTAGGGGCACGTATGGAACATTCTCATAAACAATTGAAGTTGGACCTAGCAGTAATTTACACTTATCTCGAAGTCCCAAGGTATCACACTAAAGCAATGGGTCTTTACAATGATGTGCTGAAAAATGATCCTGAAAACTCAAGAGCAAAAATGGGCAAAGCCATTATATATACAGAACAAGAAAACTGGTTAGGTGCTGTCAATCTCTTTGAGGATGTGCTTAAAGAGACCCCTGGTGAAACAAAGGCGATGGCTGAATTGGGTTGGTGTAAGAACATGCTAGGCCAGTATGACGATGCAGAAAAATTGTTTAAAAGCACATTGAGTTTAATTGAGGGCACAGATCTAACTGTTACCACATTTAGAGCTATGACTCTTTGGAGGTTGGCAAAGGTTTATTTAGGAAGGGCTAAAGAGCAAGCAACTGAAAATATGAATCAAATCAAACTTGCTTTCAAAACTCTAATACAGGTAGTCAAATTGTTGGACACTTTTTCCAACGCCTATACTACATTAGGGGAAATATATGATCTTCATTTTCAAGACAAAACAAGAGCATTTAAATGTTATACTAAAGCATTTGAATTGAACCCATCAGATTTTGAAGCTGCAGAATATTTAGCTCAGAAGTATTCCAAACTAGGTAATTGGAGAGCAGTTGGAGATACTGCAAAGAAGCTGGTAACATCTAAACAATCATATAAAATGCTACAAAATTTCAACTGGCCTTACCGAGTTATAGGTGTGTCATACCTTGAAAAGCAAGAAGAAGCAAGTTCCATTGAATGGTTCCAGTCAGCTTTGAGAGTTGATGTTAATGATGTTGAATCATGGTTAGGCCTGGGAAATGCATATTATTCCTGTGGAAGAGTAGAAGCCTCTTTGAAAGTTTTTGAGAGAGCAATTGCATTAGACGAGAAGTACATATATCCAAAGTTTTTTTTGGCAAGATCTTTGGGACAATTGGGCGAATTTGAAAAGAGCATTGAAATTTTAACAAACATAATTGATGATTCAAATGAGCTCATATTTAACATTGAACTTGCCGATGTTCTTATTCAATATGCAAGCGATTTATTTCAACAGGGGTTCATGATGAAAGCTGTTTCAGTTGCTAATAGAACAATAACTGTAATTGGAAATATCCAAGTTCAATTTGGATCTTTAGGTCAAAAATCGTGGATAATATTATCGACTGCACTCCAGTTCTATATTTCGATTGCTTCCGAATTAGACAAACTACCTATTGAGTTGCTAGCAAATATTTTTTCTGAGGCAGAACAGTACACTGATTTGGATGATTTTGATAATCAAGATAATATTGTACTAGAAAAATTACTAGTAGATGATAATGAGGATAATATTTCAATCGCTTCGAAGTTTCTAATTTTATCGTCAAAGTATGCCTTTGTTGTGAATAAAACACGGACGATATCCAGCCCAGAAAAGTCAAGTCTCTGGTATAATCTTGGAGTGTCTGAACTTATTTCATATCTAAAACTGCATGATTCAAACTACAGGGATGCCGCTATTATGTCGTTCAAGAACTCAATTAAAATACAATCTAACACTGTTCAAGCATGGATTGGGTTAGGAATTGCGACAAGCGATGTTAATTATCGTGTTGCACAACATTGTTATATCAAAGCCCTTGCGTTAGCGCCTAAAGAAACAGAGGTGTGGTTTAACCTAGCTCTTTTGGGTTTAAAATACAATGACACCACGTTCACACAGGCTATATTGGACAGAGCGCAAAGTATAGCGCCACAAAACTCATCGCCATGGTTAGGTACTGCTCTGAGGTTAGAAGCGGACGGCTTATATAAAGAGAGCTATCGTATGTTTTCGCATGCATTTGTATTATCGAATGGCCGTTCGAAGCCCGCACAAATATTGTATGCAAAGAGCGTTATTCATCAGAGAATAAACAACAGTGATGATGAAAGAGATATAGATACCACCGAGGAATTATCGGCAGCTGCATTTGGCTTGGATCAATACTTCAAGAAATCACCAGAAGATCCATATGCCTTACAATGTGCCTTATTGATTTTGGAACGGTTACACAACTTCCCTTTGGCGCTAGAAAAACTTAATGAATTATCCATTCTCGTCGAGAATAAATTTGAAAAGAGTTCTTCTGATGATGAACTGATCAATTATTCAGTTATAAAGGCTCAATTTGCTCGTATTCTTTTGGGTCTAGGGAATTATGAAAAAGCAATTGAAAATGCACAGCTTTCTCAGAGTATTATTGAAGGTATGAACAGTGATGTCGGTAAAAGAATCTTTATCTCCAACCACATATCAATGGGATTGGCTTACTTTTTTGATGATGATTTTGAGAATGCAGTTCTACATATTGAGGAATTATTAAAACACTCTAAAGAATCCACTTATCTAACAACCTTGATAGCAAAGGTCTTATATGATGTGGATGATGATGAAACAAAGCAGATAGCTTTGGAGGAACTCACAGATTATATTGCGCACAACGGAAAGAATTTGTTAATAGTTTTAACTATGGCAGCTTTTTCAATACTTGAAAACAACCTCTCAGATAAGCGTTCGATGCTTGAGGAATTAACAGGCTTAAGACTTCAAAACCTTATATCAGACAGGCATAAGGACATACCATATTTGATGGGTGTTTTGAGTAACAAGATCGAAGAAAACTATAGTAACGATGTCAATTTGATGAGATCTGTATTCTACTTCCCTGATAATAGTGATTCGTGGAAAAAACTAAGTGTTAAGATAAGCCAGCGTATATCCAGTGATGGGCAAAGTAAAACCACATCAGAACAATTAAGTCAAATGTATTCATCTTTGGGAAATTTAAGGAATATTCAACGGGGTATTTATTTATGTCCTTGGAACCAAAATGCGCTCAAGTCTCTTAAAGAATGTTTTTAACATATTCAAGAAGGATATGTTCGGCCTTTGAAAGATTTCTTTGTATACGTTTTAACAAAACTCTATAAAATTAAGAATGAAATATAAATTTGTCTTTATACCAAGAATATTTGTCAGGTAAATTCAAAAATTTCCCAAAGACTAATCAGTCTTGTGATCCTTGTGAAGATATTTAATTCGCGTTCATTTACCATTTTCAGTTGATTCAATTCACTAGGTAAAAGTAATTCCGTTTCTTTGCCTTTAACATCGTCTCTATTTGCTTTATTTAACAGCGTTATATTTTCTTCTCTCAATATCACCTTTTTTAGTAGAAGGTTCGCAACATTCCAAGCCAGATTTTGTTTCATGTAGCTGTAAGAATGGCAATCCTTTGAACGATATAAGAAAACAGCTCTTGAAGCAGCTCTATCGGCAGTTCTTGGAACTTCTTGGATTTCTAACACATTATAGTTCAAAAGTTCTGCAATTGTGGATCTTATGTCTTTTTCTTTCATTAGTGCAACAGAGTTCAAAACTTTTTCCGACACCAGGTTCAAATCTTTAATGCATCGACGTATACGCATTGCAGAAGGGCCTAATGTTGACGCAAGGATATAGTCATATATCATTGACTTCATTTTTGGTACTATTTTTGTGTAAGGAACACAATACACACCAGGACGAATCTCCTTCAAAAATGGGTAATTAGATGATGCAAGTATTTTTAAATGACCATCGATTAGATTTGATGAGTGAGGTCCTGAGTCAGCATCGAGGTTCATAAAATCCTCTGAATCGTTGAAGGAGTACTCTGTATTGTCTAGCTTTTCGTTTGGAAGATTTAAATGTTCTGGTAACGATGGTATCAAAAAACCATCTTCAGTTTTAACCTTTTTTGTGGGTAATTCTGCCGAATCATCGGAATTCATTTGGCGTTTTTTGGATTTTGTACTGGTGGTTAACGTTCCTCTAAGATCTAAAGACTTAGGTAAGCACCGCATGATATCTAATGCACTAAATTTTAAACCTGCAGAATTCTCCTCTTCAGCTTCTTTATCGTTGGCAATGGATTGTGCCTCGTCTAACTCTTGCATAAGACCTGTTCGCGTTAGTGGATCAATCAGTGATGGAGATTTAGCCTCAGTTGTACATAAAATAACCTCGTATATTTGCGAGGAAATATCACCTATTCTTGTCTGGACCATTTGCACCAAATGCTTTGTTCTTCTATGCTTTAAGTAACGATCAAAATTGAATGTCAAAGGAGTAGATTCATTTATTTTTCTGAGCGACGTATTCGGATCCGTTGATATTATTCTAGAGACGTCCGTTTTTAATTTCAAAAGTCTATTGAATTCTACTTTGGCTTTCTCTCTGGCCTCTGTCCTTTTCTTGAGATCCGACAGTGTTGAAGTTTTGGGGATAGATGAATATTCCTTTTCAAACAGCCTGTTCCACAGTGCATCGATTGGCGTGTAATGAATTCTCGATAATGGACTTAAGAACCCTGCTTCGCAAAGTTTCAAAAATGAAAAAGATATTGTGTAGCTTTTATCCTCTGTGATTCCCATACTTGACATGTAGTCTTTCAACGTTAAAGATCCAAACGTTAATATGTTCTGCACAATTGTGATTATAGTTTCATCATTATCAAAAAGACTTGTTATATCAGATACTATCTGTCCTGAATATAACAAAATGTGCATTCCCTCCTGGTTGATGGAGTAGTAAGTTATTTTCTTTCTTGAGTCCAATGGCTTTTCGTCGACATATGAAACACATCTTAGTTGAAGTAATGAAACCAAAGTTGTGTGAATATCTTCAAGTTTCAAGGATGGAATTCTTTCTCGAAGTTCACGCGCACTTAGTCTACCTTTCGATGTTAACACCTTCACTACTTCTGCAGCCCGTGTACCCAGGTGTGAAGTTATCAGTTCAGTGTATAGGAATGTATCTGGGTTTTTCGTCCGTTGCTTCAGGGATGAAATATTAATTACAGGTTCCTCTTGGAGGCTCTCTGGTTTGAGGTCAAAACTCACCTTCCGTTCATCTGTGGGTTTGTGTAGCGTTGCCTGTGCATCAGCAATTGCTGAACTCATTTTCGCTATCTGCACAAAATTGTAATTATCTTGGACAGGTTAGTATATAATATGGAATGAATAGCACAGATGAGCCCGTTTGGTTCATTAGGCACTTCGATTTTCCATTTGATCTAAGCGATGAGTTCAAATTTTTTTATCTACTGCTCTTGAAAATTGATCTCATCTATCACGTGCGTTGTGGATATTTCTTACACTTATAGGGTTAGTGCGATGCACTAAAATGTTTCAGTACTAGATAGATTAACATCAGGTATTGTCTTACGGATAGAAAAGTAGTAAAGGTTACCTGTGTAAGTTGTCATAATGCAGTAGAATAAAGAGGTTGATTTGAAAAATTTAATGAAAACTTCCAATATATTTCAGGCTGTGAGAATAATGTACTCAGTTGGTGCACTGTAGTAACATTAAAGTAGCTTGACGAAAATGATAGTTAGTTTATATTCCTAAGCCTACATAAAAAAGTTCTTTAATTATTTGTAAGAAAAAGGTTCAAAGCAGTAGTAGAAGATTTCTTGTATCTTGTTTCGAAGAAAAGTTCTTGAGCCTCATCAATTAACGATACTATCACTTCATGATGAGGGATGACTAGGATGTTCAGTGATTTTAACAGAAATAAAATGGAGCAAATAATATATAAAGCAATAGTTTTTAGATAAAGTTGGAGAGTAAATTAAGATGAATGATTTTTCATTTTTTGTTTTCTACTTAACCACCATTAAATTTTTTTGCTTGTGTGTGGAATGTGGAAAAATCCCTAGGCAGTTATATGTTTTTTAAATAAGTGAGCAATGCGGCTAACAATAGTCAACCTTTTCCAAAATACATTCGTAATAATACCAAACGTTAAATGATAAACACTCAAAACTTCATTTCTCCGCATATATTCAATGCAATATAATTTAATTTGCTTTTGTAAGTTACGAATATGGACAACAGCATTGGGTGTCATTTCTCCGCCAACGACGGTCATAGAATAGATCTTGGATGATATCAAACTATTGAGAATTTATTCATGCAAAAAAGTCAATTTCTACTGAAACAGACATCTTTCTCTTGAAGGGAACATGAACCTTGTGTGCTAATAATAGGGCAAGAAATTAATGATTAAATGCTTCAGTTGTTGGAGGTAAACAGTTTTAGTTTTGAACTGTTCTCACAAAAGCCATTGTTGGGAATGCGTGCCAGCGAGTAAGGTTCTAAATTTGGCAGCAGATTAAGCAGTTTAGTAACAATTTTGCCAAAATTAAGAAATACAAATAATTTGCCGTTATAGAAACGGCCAAGAAGAGTGTAGTGCACAAAGTATATGTAATATATGTCAAGTAAGAGAAAAAAAATTCCGGGAAACGTCTACAGATTAAGCATTATTCCTTAGACTTTACTCTATTTAAACAACAGGTAAAAACTTGAAGTTTTCTCAGCTCAAGGATTGTTGGGAAGTGCAAATTATTGAAAGGAATTTGGTAAACTGATGACAAAGTGCTTAGTATGTGTCAGGAAATTGATACGCTAGTTCCAGAATTTACATGCATAGCAATCTCATGTTACTGTGTAGCGTGTACAGCTGGCCACGCGCCATCGGCTGGATTCCAGACACCATTAGCAGTTGTAGACTCTCGTTCCTGAATCTGATCACGTGAGCTAAAACTCTCGAATAAGACGCCGCGGAACGAGGTCCCACACACTATATAAATTAGAGTGAAAACTTTTCACAGTAGTCTAGATTCCAATAGCAAAGGATCATCGATCAATTGTCATCCAAGTTCTATTTAGTTTAAAGTATTAACCCTTAGTTTAATATCGTAAACCCTGAACTTGGAGCAATTATCTACACACTTGTATCATGTGACTATCAGTCACACTTCACGAACCAATTAAATGACTAAAAACCATCTTTTCTACCGAACACGTCGCCCGCTAAACGGTTGGTACTGAACCTTACGGGTCCACTCCCCAACGAATCTGTGAACTCAAACCTGGGAAGCAGATGACCTGCGGTGGCTTTTGTTGTGCGCAAGACTGACAAGAGAGGATGTGTAAAGGTCACGTGGATATTTAGAGGCATATGATTGGTCAGACTTCCCAGTACTGCGCTGTAGCGTTTTTTCATGGAGATGCAGTAGGCGTTAAGCCGAAAAAATTCCTGCCAAAGGATAGCCTCTAAGTCGTGTGATACGAATCATATGGAAAAAGGTGGTAAGTGTAAGGTAAACTAACTGACCAACTGTTGTTTGAGTTCCTGTGGAGTCTCAGTACGGAAGTCCATTTGAGCATCAAGAGCTGATCATTAGGGTCCATTTGAAAAGCCATCAGAAGCTATTAAAGTAGTCTACCGTTGCATTCCAGCGAAGACCTATTTAAATTATTGAGTTTTTGTTACGATCCATTTTATATCGGTCCAAGCCCGCACTTGAAGAAGTTGCAGATTCTCTAAGCCAACACACCGTATATCACTGATCTCTCCGGACACTTTTTGAAATTGTGCAAGGAAATACAGACTCTTAGTGAACAATTTCCATCTCCACAATGTTATCTGCCGTAAGATCGCAAGCCACCAAGCAGGCAGTGAGACGCTACACTGTCACTGCAACTGATGGGACCGGCAAAGTGTCGACTCTTGCCGTCAGAGTCCACGCAGGCTCTCGTTACGCACCAAAGGACGGTGTCTCCCACCTGTTGTCCCGGTTCAACTTCCAGAACACCAGCGGCAAGTCAGCACTGAGACTAGTCAGGGAATCCGAGCTTTTGGGAGGCAAGTTCTCGTCCTCGTTTGACAGAGAGTATATCACACTGAAGGCGACGTTTTTGAAGGAAGATCTTCCTTACTTTGTCAATGCGCTTGGAAACGTGCTATACAAGACGTCGTTCAAAGCCCACGAGTTTCCAGAGACCGTCCTGCCCGCTGCCAAGCACGACCTGCTGGTCGCCGACCAGAGCGCGCTCCAGAAGGCCGAGGATCTCTTGTACAGCGCAATTTTCAGATCCGGCCTGGGCAACGCCGTTTTGTACGACGGAGTCGAGAAGGTTACCCTCGACGACATCAAGAACTTTGCCGACAAGGTGTACACGAAGGAGAACATTGAGATTATCGGGCAGGGCGTGAACGAGGCGGACTTGAAGCGCTTCGTCAACGACTCGTTGCTGAACTCGCTGCCATCGGGCACGCCGCTGGTCTCCACGGCCGCACCCAAGACGCACCAGGGCGAGCTCAGACTGAGACACAAGGGCCTCAGCGTTGCCGCTGTCGCGGTCCCAGTCGCCAAGGAGGAGTTTGCACAGTACGAGGCGCTTGCCCGCTACGTGACGAGCGCGCTGTGCGACCTCTCCGCAGTCGTCCACCGCGCCAAGCTGGACAAGTACGCGGACACCGGCGTGTTTTCGCTATACGTTTCTGGCGTCGACGCGGCTGGGGTTTCGCAGGGCATCAAGAAGGCTGTCGGCGCGCTAAAGAAGGGCGTCGACGTCTCGGCTGCCAAGGAGCTTGTCGCGTTACAGCTGGCCAGAGAAAACGAGACCGCTCTCAAGCCGGTTGAGCTCGACCTGTCCGGCGTCAAGACGGTCAAGCTAGCCAAGTTCAGCTACGCCGCCGTCGGCGACGTCGCCAAGCTGCCATACGCCGACGAATTGTAGGCACTCTGCCAGCCTGCCATAGATCGACAAATTGTGAGCACTGGCAAATTGCCATACGCCAACGAATTGTAGGCTCCCTCTGCGCGCCGCGGACGCCCCTTATGTCCATAGTCCTGTAGTACGAACGGCCGCGGCGAAAGGCGCAGGGCAACTATATCCTTATTTATTCATGTCACATACGATTCATACTAGATTCATCCTACCTGGGTAACCGATCTTCGGCGGCCAACAATCTCCGGCTGCAGCGCACCGCAGCCGCCGTCAATTCCCCATTGGCGCGCACCGCAGCCGTCGCATCCGTCGCGCATGGATAGGTCGCCGACCGGCGCGCCCCACTGCAGCCAAGCAACGGCCCTCTAGACCGAGCTTTCTGGCAGTGTTTGTGCCGCCTTCCGGAATATCTCCTCTGGCTGCGTCGAGAGACACGCTGCATCCAAAGACACGCTGCATCCAAAGAGACGCTGCCATTCCCACTTTAGGGGCCGAGCACGGCCATGCGTGCGCGACTGAACATACCCGCACCACCGTACTGTCCCTCCTGCCAACGGCGCGGCAATGCCCCTCCCGGCAGCATGGGCCTGCCGCCTGCACCAGCATCTCCATATCCTTTGGGATTGCACTTCCCATGCGATGCGCGCGCTATGCGCGCTGCCGCCGCCAGCGTCGGACGCCCGCACTCTCCACGACCCTCACCGCCCGCCCCGCGGATTTACCCTCTCCACCCGCATGACTCGCCTCGTGCTCGACGGATTTACCCTCTCCACGGTGCGCCTCGGGCCCGGGTTCTGGCCCGCGGTCGTTCCGCGCAGCGTCTGTACGATATGCCAGCCCCCTATGACGTATGGTACGGCCTGCGGACCTGTCTCCGCGGAGAGGGACGCGCACACAGCACCCTCAGCGCCGACCAGAATAAGACACCCTGACTCCCACGCGTCACACTGTGTGGGTCCCCATCCCCTGTGCGGAATCTTACAGTTCCCCTTTGGGCGCATTCCATACATGATGGCAAGTCTGGCTGTCTTATTTTGGGCTGGGACCACGCGGGCGTGGCTTCACCTGCGGCCATACTGCGCCGGATATAGCCGGAAACGGTCTGTCTCTGGACCCGCGTTTCTATTTATGGCTTGAAATAATGACGGTGTTGCTTTTTCCGTCTTTCTTTTTTTTGTTTGGAAGAGCACCCAGACGGCACTGTGCAGTGCAGGCAGCATCAGACGATGACAGCCCCGACATGAGGCGGCGCCACACAGCTGTCTGAGCGCGCCCCTAGCGTACCCTACGCCCGCAGCTGAAACCGCCGCGGCTCTGCTGCATGCGCCCAGCGCATGGTGGCTCCGGACGTGCTGCCTGCCGCGTGTTTTGTCCGGCGCCCGCCCCTGATGTATGCTGACCGTCACCGACACTTCGTCATAGCCGTTTGTTTTTCTGTTGTTTCCTTTGTCCCAAGAAGAAACAAACGTCGGGTAAGTCGGACTTAGAAGCAGCCGCGCGCGCGCCCGCCAGGACAATCCCCCAGGGCCCCGCCTCCTGCGATTCACAGCCTGCGCCGGCCAGAGCCGCCTACCACCACAGGTGCTTCCGCCGTGGCGCTGACGCCCAGGTTAGGTGGATTTGCCGACTTCCCAACCGTCGTGCAGAGGCGAAAGAAAGAAAAGCATTGTACGGCGACAGTGCACAGCTGCTTCGACAATCAAAACTTTAGTAATGGCGGAGGCGTCAGCGCACAGAGCGGGCATACGGCTTCCAAGAAGCGCTCGCCGACTATATAAGCTCGACACCTGTCGGCGGGAAGAGCAGGCCAAGACGAGGTCCGTTCGAGCACTGCAAACACACACCGGCAAGCCGACTGAACCCCCCTGTCTCACGGCACACGGTCACATCGCTCGCATCGCTCGCATCGCATCCTTCCCGCCGCACGGCCATCCGCAACAACGACACCGTTGCGCCTTCACCACACCCAAGGAGACTGCACGCTGCCCGCCTCTGCAGCCCACCACACCGCTCTACCACACCACCGATATGTCGTTTTCGCGCAGGGACCAGGCTAGTCGCCATCTCTTCGGCGCAGACTCGGACTCGTCGGACGAAAACCGCGACAGCTACAGCTACGGTGCTGCCCCAGCGCAACCCGACACGGGCCTCTTCGGAGAGTCACGTGACGACAAGAAGGAGGACATCATCTACGCCGAGGACCAGCTCGCCACGGACGGGCTCTCGTCCACCGACGACGAGACCGAGCTGTACAACACACACTACCGGACCTGCTCCTGGCAGCACACAGCTGGGCTGTTGCTGTCGGAGTACATCGTGCTGGCCATCATGTCGTTCCCATGGTCGTACTCCGTCCTGGGCATCGTGCCGGGCCTCATCCTGACGCTCTTCGTCGCCGCCACGGTGCTCTACACCGGCCTCATCATCACGGACTTCTGCGAGAAGTTCCCCCACCTGCGGAACGTCTGCGACATCGGCCAGTTTCTCTTCGGGGGCTACAAGTGGGCCTGGTACGCCACAGCCGTCTGCTTCCTGGCGAACAACGTGCTGATCCAGGGCCTCCACGTGCTGGTCGGCTCTAAGTACCTCAACACCATCACCAACCACTCCATCTGCTCCGTCGGGTTCGGCGCCATCGTGGCAGGCATCTCGATGGTCTTCTCGCTGCCCCGCAAGTTCTCATCGCTCTCGTGGGTTGGATACTTCTCCGCGGCAACTATGTTTATCGCCGTCCTGCTGTCCATGATCTTTGCCGGCGTGCAGTCGCACCCGGACAAGTTCAACGGCGAGCCAGTTACCTTCAGGGCCTTCCCCAAGAAGGGCACCACGTTTGTCGACGGCATGGGCGCGTTTCTGAACATCGTCTACACTTTTGTCGGCCAGATCACATACCCTCAGTTCATATCTGAAATGAAAAACCCCCGCGAATTCAAAAAAGTGCTGTGGTTGGTAACAACTTTGGAAGTCGTTATATTTTCTCTAGCGGGCTGCATCATGTACGTCTACGTCGGAAACGAGTACATGACTGCCCCAGCTTTTGGATCGCTCC
The DNA here is from genome assembly GCA_030705145.1 of Hagleromyces aurorensis. NCBI lineage: Eukaryota > Fungi > Ascomycota > Saccharomycetes > Saccharomycetales > Saccharomycetaceae > Hagleromyces > Hagleromyces aurorensis. Next base: position 13,288 of record JANIWU010000070.1, on the reverse strand, counting down.
AGAGGGCGTATAAAATCGTTGCGTCGTCGTTTGCCGTTCCCACAATTGTGTTTGTGGGGGCACTGTACTCCAACATCACGGCAAAATTAGCATACCAGACTCTTTTCAACGGCACCAAGCACGCGTACTCGAACTCCCGGTTTGGTCGCATCGTGTGGATCATTTTACTCTTTATTACGTGGGTATTGGCCTTTGTGGTCGCTGAGGCTATTCCATTTTTCTCTGATCTGCTATCACTGATGTCCTCGCTCTTTGACTGCTGGTTTGGGTTTTTGTTCTGGGGTTTAGCATACATCAGATTGAGAAAACTAGAGTACGGAGAGAATTTCAGTTATAAAAACCTAACCCGTCAACACAAATTCCACTTTCAGATTGCGATCTGTCTTATTGGTATCGGGCTTTACATTTTGGGACCCGGTTTATACGCTGCCGTCCAGAGTATCATTCTCAACTTTAAAAGTGGAGCATACGGAAAACCTTTCAGCTGTGCTGCGAGTGAGTTCTAAGTCTTTCTATTGTTCCAACTACCACGTATTCAACAATACCAGACAGATAGTAGACACATGTACATTATATTCTTAAAAATATTTTTTCCAGGCTTGTTCACCCCAGGTGTTGCCTGTTTGCCAAGTGAAGAGGTAGGATCGGCTTTTTGTAATTATAGTTCACATGATATAATTTAATATACGATTAAGCTATGGAGCAATTTAAATTTCGGTCGAACATAGATGCCATATCAGGAGGTTCTATTTTAGAAAAACCTAACCATTACCAGATTTGGAAGCCGCCATCTGAGATAGTAACTTGGGAATCAGCATTGAAAGATTTTCAAAAAAATTAGATAGGCCCGTGGTTTATTATACTAAAATTCGTTGCCTGGTGGCAAAACTACTCTGAGTTGAAGAAAGGCACAAACTTTAAATATCACTCAGTTACTATTATAATTCGGCACAGATAAATTACTTTGGAGGGAAATGTAAACGTTTCCAGATTCTCATTGATGTATGCGATACATGTGTGATATTTCTGGAAAGTTAGTCCGACTGGGAAATAAAAAACGACAATTATATTGACAGTCTGACATGAATACTCCTTGCAAAATCATATTTCAAACCAACAAAAACAATCACAAGTTTAAGAGTTGGCTCTATAACTTTGGCATAAATTTTATATAGAGGGAACACAAAATCAACTCCTTAACTATCGAATACCTCTTACTCTCTGTTTAGACTTTCCAATTTTTCCTATAGTAACAAAAATTCGACTTCCATTGAGGATATATGGGGTCGTTCAATCAATGTCACACTTTTAAAGTTGAAACCGAAGTAAAATAGAATTTTCTGGTATTTGTCAACGTACATTTTTGAACAAAATAAACGAAGTGAAGCCATTATTACAGTGTGGATATTAAATTTTACCCGTCGTGTTTTTTAAAACATTGTTTATTATACGCAAATATTGTTTACGGCTTTCCAACAAACACAACGAAAGAAAGACATGCATAAAACACTTATGCAATATTCTTACTTTCAAAGATAAATTTAAACCGAATCTGAAATTACTATAGATTACGAGGTTAATCATGAACATTTTATATAATCAAGAACGAATGTTGCCGAGGCGTTTGGGTAGAAAATATATAAAACAAAGAAATGTAAAACAGTAAAATAAACGGTTTACATCAGGGTATCATTTTGTAAATCATAAAAAAACCCGCTCAACACAATAATAAAAGTAAAAATATTGCAAAAAACCTTTGATTATCAATTCTCATTCCAGTATTACTTTTTACGCTGAGAATTGGTGGTATGGTCGTCTTGATATTGTTTACTGACGGTGTTTTTGATGATGTCTCTTTTACGGTATTGTCGTTTGTTCTGGGCTTTACACTAGTTAATGTAATGGTCTTAGTTGAAGATTCATTTATGGTAGTATCTTTTGTTGTGGTTTTGATATTGGTTGCTGATGGGCTCTTTGAAGAAACTTCCTTTGGAGGGACATTTTTTGTCGTTGACTGTGTGACAATTTCGGCTTTTGTTGAGATTCCCGTTGCTTCTGATTTTTCATTTTGCCTAGTAGTTATGCTTTGAGTAGTCTCGGTAACTTTCGTCTCTGGTACCTCCACTTGAGAACCTGTATTGGATTTTTTTATCGTACCTTCTACTACAAAAGTATTCTCTTTAGAAATAAAAGTCGATATAGAAGAACAAGTTTCCTCTTCACTCTTTTTAGTGACACCATTGGTCCCCAGAGTTGTTATTTTCGTTTCCCTAGACGATGGAACCGTTTGAGTACATAGTGTGCACACAGTTATCAGGTTCGTACTAATAGTATCGACTGTTGATGTTACTATCCCATAAGAAGTTTCACCAGGACTATCTGTCCTTGATTCCTTCTTCTCCGTACTGACAATTTGTTGGGCGGTAATAGAATTTCTGCTAACCTCAGTAGTTTTTGTATTCTCGATATTAGAAGATACCGTTGTTATTGCAATCAACGAAGAACTTAACACAGTTTTCAATGTCGAATTGATATATTTGGAAGAATACATGTGAGTCGAATGGATTGCATTATCTGAAGGCAAATTAGTGAATGTTTGACGGGTACTGATGGAATTAGATCCGGTGCCTCGAGTATTCTGTCTTAATGTGCTCCATGTTGTATGTGATTTTGAAATAGTCTGTTCTGATGAGCTCTTTTTTAAAGTTTGGTACATAGAGGACTTGGTCGAAATACTATGTGTGGTCATTAAACTACTGGTTGGGGTCGAGAAGGAAGCCAGTGAATTTGTAATTCTGGAACAATAATCTTTTGGAATCATATCTTCTAAAAATGTCACCATAATCCAATCAATATCATCAATCAAAGCTACGGGGGGTTGATATTTTCTTGTTTGAAAGCCTGAAGTAGGAAAACATTTTTGGAGCAAAAAATTGTAGTCGTTTAATCCTGAAGAGACCCTGATATTCCCAGAAGAGTAGTCATACACTTCCTTTCTCCCGCCGTGGGCATAAATCTGTGAATTTTTACAGGCAAAATGGATATTATGCTTTGATGGATGATCAAAGACTAGATATGGAATTTGCTCATTTTTGTTCTGAACTCCTAATGAAAATTCCTGATTGGTGTCTTTTGTACCCTTATACTCCAAACCGGAAATATCATTTATAACAATCTTCCCGCTTCCAACTATAATATTATCAACGATCAAAACTGAGTAAGACATTAATTCGAGAGTTCCTTCATTCATGAAATCACCTTTATCAATATGAAATTCGCCCCCATTGCCCTCGATGGCTGTGAGCTTCATTGTTCCGAAGTTTTTTAGTGAGGGAAAACTAATATTGAATTCCCGATTTTCTAGAACATTAGTGCTAATTTCGAAATCTCCATTATTTTCCAGAGATTCACCTTGGAAAACATAAAATCCATCATAAAAGAGGGGTTCAAAAAGAATTTTAAATTCTCCTTTGTTAACAATTTTGGTATTAGGTCCTGTTATTTTATATGTCGCGGCCGGATTTCCTCCTTGATAATACTCCGTAAAATTCAGTTTAATTATTATTATTCCATCATTTACAACATTTGATCCAAATATAGGGAACGTTAGATCAGTGGCTTCAAAGAACAATGTAGCACCTTTTGCGACATGAATATTTTCATCGGGAGAAAAAGGCTTACTGAAATTTAGATCACCTGTAATATCTAGACAGACGATAAATGAGAACAGAAAGAAGGGAAGTAAATACCACATTACGGCTTTAAATTGTTTATGTTCAACCCAAACGAATTCTTGGTTATATTAAAAGCACGAGAAAAACCTAAAGAAATACTCTTTTTATAAACTAAAAATGTAATTGCGATCTGTTTTTGATGGACTGTTTCTCATAAAAAATAACTGACCACTTAAAATATTGTTCTTTTAATATCTGCACTGATTTGGAAACTAAATAATTGAAAAAAAGAGACATATTTAAGACAATGAAAAAATGCACTTATACTAATATTAATTGGGTAACCCAAATAAAAAAGTGTTCACAATTTTAAACCAGGTAATGGCTTCTCAAAATTTCAAAGGCAACAGATCCAATTATTTTGAACTTTGGCTTTAAAACGTCTAAAAGGTCGTCTTGCCACTTTTGCTTCGTGACATTTGTGAAATAACCATTCTGCCTAATAATGTATCAAGATATACATTAACCTAAGGAGACTCTTAGAAGCTCACATGTTATACAAAAGCGCTCTATTGTTTTTTTGAATCCCAGAAGGTGAAAAACTATAATAATTATGATTGTGGAGTGGATTTTAGGAAAACAGAAAACAATATGTAGACTAAAACTCCCATGGATGCTTTGCAAAAGTGTCTACGTTGTGATATCGTGACTTTTCTGTGCAAAAGTTTAACAGATGGACAACATCGCCTGGTTTTTTGTTATTTCCCATATATTATTGTTACCGAGATCGCTTGTGTTGAGTTATTCATTATTAATGGTAGAGGTTTATGTAAACAATGTGCTTTCGACTTTTTTTTCGTGTAAACTCAGTACCTCTAGTTTTGTAAGAATTATGGTATATAGTTCTTCCAAAAAATGAATAATATATGAATATTTGTAAAAGAAAGCTTTGCTATACAGTTATATAGTAACCCTTCAGTTGGTTAGCAATTTTGATTTCGATTACTTCTAATTTTGAAAAGAATGATTATCAGTGATCAACTACTAAAAAAGTTGTTCAAAACATATTTAGAATGATATTTTCAATCTGATAACAGCAATTTTTTACATAACGTTCAATTTTTATGAGTCAAGGGGGAAATACTAAAACACACAGTATTTGCGCTCTGATGTTCAATGAAATATATTTCAAATCACGTATTACCTAAATTTTGTTACTCTTTTCAATAGACTAATACATATTTCCCTCAAAGTCGTATGACGTTTATAATTTGCTACTAAGACTATGATCATAATCTACGAAATGGCTCATATAAAATGTATTTTATTTGGAAAGAATTTACAGACATTTTAATAGACGATATCAAAAGAATATATTGGAAGGAGTTATAAAAAAACAAAAACATTGTTCCTCCATGGACATGAGAACAATATTTTCCTTTTTTTCATCCTATAATTTTGTCTCAATTCCCTAAGACGAATAGTGACACAAATCACCTTCAGGCTTTGAAAATATCCCACTAACTTGCCAAATAGGATAATTTGACTATATTTCCCTAATAGAAAATTAATACCCAAGGAATTTGTATTCCTTGAAGTCATAATTTCCTACAATATAAATCACTTGAAAACACAGATAAAATAATTTTGTAGCCAATATATTGTCGCTTAATTCTCTTTCTATAACTTTTTTCTTTATTGCTTAGTCATTAATTTGAATTGCCCTCCTTATCCGAAAACGCTCATCTTTAGCCCAATAAATTTCTCGACAACTATGTAAAATGAATAAATTAGTTTTCCAAGTACAAGGAACAATTAAAAGAGAATAATCTACTCTCCTTTGATGAAAAGTATTGATGTGTGATGTTGGCCAATTAATGTTCAAGTTTTGAATGCCCATTAGCTATGGTGAATCTGAGAAAAATCACATAACAATCCCTCAGTAACCAATATTAATATTTACTAGAAGGAATAATTTAATGTTCTTTGATTCCCCTTTAAGTATCAATAATCAGAAGTTCATTTACCCAGTGACCATAATATGATAAAGAGTAGAACAGTTTTTTATATTGTTCTTGGTAATGTTTGCTGCCAGAAAAAGAGAAACACTTCAGACATCATACAGTGTTTATTGGATCTTGATAACACCGAAAGATTCAATGTTTTTATTTCGCAAATTTGGGTAGAAAACTAATTTAATCAAACATTTTGAACCATAACTTACACCAGTCATCTTTACGATCATGTAAAGAGGAAAAAAAGTTTTTTTTAAAGTATTTCACAAGAACATGTTTAAATCAAGACTTCATGGGACTCTACCCAATTATGAAAACCCAACGGTAACATATTTTCTTTTCAAGATTTTTATTATTTCATACCTTCTGGCAAAATATATAGCCTAAAAAACTGGTAAGATTATATTGGATGACTTAATACCTTATATTTCAAAAATTCTCATCATAAATTGCTACTCTATCATTGAACGTTGTTTTTCAAAAAGAAACTTTATTAAACATTAAATCAGGTGTATTCAATCTCTGGAGCACTAGGTTTCCTAGTATTAGCATAACAATTTAATTCCGGGCTTTAATTTTAAGATCCAAATGCCACTCTTCAGGGGGGATCTTTTTGTCGTTTTACTTGGATAGGGGTTAAAGCTTTGTGTATTATAGTAAATTTTTTAATTCCATTCCTAGCATAAAGACCTTTCGTTGTCCCCCAAGACTGATTGCAGCATCTATTACTAAAACTCTGTAATAGTATTTTTTGTCAAAATCAATTATAAAGGAACTGTAAACTGAAGATTATTACCTTTGTTTCTTTTATTAAAAACTTTGATAATAGATATGCCAATTTTAGATTAATGTATTACATTGAGAGCCGTCCAGATTGTTTTGGTATCTTCAACATAATTTTTTGCCTTGTCACTCTCCTCTTGATTACTAAGTTTATTAAACAAATAATAGAATGGTATTCTTTCATATATGATTCTTTCTCTTCTCCTTTATATCATTAATTTTTAGGATAGTCAACTCAAAAACCAGTGGAACCCCATGAGCGTTTGGAAGAGTTTTTAAAAAACGCAGTCTTGTGCGTACAATCACAACAGTAATACAGATACTCAATTAATAAAAATAAGTATCTTGGAATTTCCATTTTGAAATTGTAGTAGTTTAGTTTGCAAATTATTATTCTAAATATCAATTTATAATTGAACGTGTTATTCAATCGAAGGCACAAACATCTAATAAGTCTTGGCTTTAAACCAAAATAAGGTCCAATGATTATTTCGAAATGTTCAAACTGGGTTTTTGTTAATTTCGACATCACTGTAGTTTACAATGCCTCCTTTGTCTTTTTAACTGAGTATTTCTTTGATCCGTTGAGCTATCGAGCAGCGACACTTGTAATTTCCATTGTATTCAGAAGCTTTAAATTAGCTAGAAAAAATTTATTTGCGATGAAATTCAGTGAGATTTTATTCCCCTAATAATTTATTTGGTCTTTACTATTGTCTTTTGTCGTTTAATGCGTTTGTTAGTACAAAAGTTGGGCACTCATTCTGTAACAATTTGCATTTCCTTCGACACTAAGCATACTTGTTTTAGGATCGCCGGAGCAGCGATAGCATGTTCAAAATATTTTTCAAAGTTAAATGGGTATAATATAAATAAAATCTAACTCACTGCTTCTAAGTACGAACTATAATATTTTCTGCTTAATGGCATCTTTAAATGACCAAAGAATAAAATTGTTGAAGATTAACAATACCAATCTCACAAAATGAGTGCGATTGCAATCCATAACATACTTTCAATAGTCTTTCTGGCAGCATCTCCAGTATAAAGAGAAACGGATGGAGAACTGATACTATGTGACCCACCACCAGTCGACTTCATATCATTCGACATGCTTGGAATGGCACCAGCACTAGTCTCTTCTGGCTTTATCGTGGTTGGATTTGGAGTTGTGTTCATCCCCTCATTGTGTGCATTGCCACTACCGCTACGGCTAGCAGATGCTTGGGTATAAACTCCATTACTTTTATCATTACCTTCTGTCTTGTGACCTTTTGTATTCGTGTTTGCTGCGCTGAGTGGCAAGTTTCCATTTATCCCATCATTGACACCAGTTGTATGCTTTTCTCCTGAAGGAATAAAACTACTTTGAAGAACTATTGCAACCGACCCATCTGCACCTGTAGTTGCTACAAATGATACAACTGCTGATTGTGTAATAGATCCACTTACGAACGCCGTTGTGTATGTACCCGCTTTAGTTGCTGATGGCGAATTGCTAGATGAAGGAAATATGATCCAACTTGTTGTAGGAACTGCAAGAACATTGCCATCAGCATCTGTAGAGCCGTAGTATGACACAACTGCAGTTCCTGTAGTTGGCCCTGTCGAAATAGTCGTTGTATACGCATCATATGTCGCAGCGGTATCATGAGAAGAAATGGTTTCAGGAGTTGAAGGGTTTTCATCGGTTGTCAAATTTTCGGCACCACCAGTGTGACTAGACATAGAAGATGTAGTTTCAGTCCATGAATCATCTTTGGTGGATATGCCAGTGTCTGTGATGTCATCAGTTTTTATCGATGACGCGGACTCAGTGGATGGAACTGCCTCTGTCGTAGAAGCTGTTTCTGTGGATAAAGTTATTTCTGTTGAAGAGCTGATATCAGTGAAAGAAGTCACTTCAGTAGATGAGCTATCAAATGTCGAAGAATTGATGTCTGCAGAAGAGCTACCATCCGTAGAAGAGCTGACCTCGGTTGAGAAGCTGACCTCGGTAGACGAACTGACCTCTGTTGAAGAACTCATATCAGTTGATGAATTGACCTCGGTAGAAGAACTCACATCCGTTGATGAACTGACCTCTGTAGAGGAGCTGACCTCTGTTGAGGAGCTGACCTCTGTTGAGGGGCTGACCTCTGTTGAGGAGCTGTCCTCTGTTGAGGAGCTGACCTCTGTTGAGGAGCTGACCTCTGTTGAAGAACTCACATCCGTTGATGAACTGACCTCTGTAGAGGAGCTGACCTCTGTAGAGGAGCTGACCTCTGTAGAGGAGCTGACCTCTGTAGAGGAGCTGACCTCTGTAGAGGAGCTGACCTCTGTAGAGGAGCTGACCTCTGTAGAGGAGCTGACCTCTGTTGAAGAACTCATATCCGTTGATGAACTGACCTCGGTTGAGGAGCTGACCTCTGTTGAAGAACTCACATCCGTTGATGAACTGACCTCGGTAGAGGAGCTGACCTCGGTAGACGAACTGACCTCTGTAGAAGAACTCACATCCGTCGATGAACTTGGAGTTGGTCCAAAGTCAGGAAATGTTGGGAAAGCAGGACAATCACTGCACACTGCTGGCTTTGTTGCAACTGGTGCTCCATTATAAAATACTGCACCATTTCTTACCGATCCAACACCTTGCACGTATGCTGCATCCCCAATAGTAAACTGCGAGGCATCATAACCAAGACCAATATCTATTGTATAAGGAATTGATCCTGCAGTTATGGAAAGCACACCAGTTGACTCGTCATATTCTACACTTCTGAGAGCAACACTAGACCCAATGAAGTTAGTACCACCAAGACCGTGTATTGTTAGACTTGAAGTTTGCCTGTATGCATCAATTCTTACACTGGAAGTATCTGTTGCAAGGTATATGGTTTGATCTTGCAATAACCTGGTGTTCACATTTGTCAACCACATTGTCGTATTTGCACCAACTTGGAAACAACCGTTTCCATTAATATTAGAACCCTGGAAGTAAATGATATTATTTAAACAAACTGTGCCTTCATTTGTAATTTGTGCATCATCTCTGCCAAGATGCGAATTGCCACCTGTCATCCATGGTGTCTGGGAAAATGTAATGATACCAGTATTGACAAACTCGTTTCTTGGAGCGATCCAATAGGTCGAACCTCCAGTATTTCCTATACCATTGAAAAACAAATTTCCATAATTATAGAAGTTTCCACCGTAAAAATCAAATGTTGGGGCACTCGTACCATTACGATGATCCACCACTATCTGACCACGGTTTGTTATGGTATTGGTAGTTCCTAGCACATTAACAGTCATGCCTGTACGCCCATCAGCTTCACCAATATATAATTCACCATCCACCGTTAAATCATTGTAGAAAAGATGAACCAATCCTCTTGTTATGGCCAAGTAGGCGTTACTCTCTACAGTGACATCTTCTCTATAAATTGTATCACCCGTGTCAATTACTGTATTCTCTGAAATGACCAGCCCTTTTGCCCAGTTTGAAAATAATAAACCAGTCAAGACGAAGATGTTCAGGTTTGGACGCAAATTAATCATCTTTGAATTGCTCTTTCGGTAATTAAATTATGATAACAAGCGAATAGCGTATATTATATCGTTACCTTGGGGATATTGACGCTATTCTTTGTAGTAAAGGTATTGCAACTCAACTGATTGAAAAAGAATACCCTCAGTAATAGTGTTGCTGAAGTTATATTTTCGGTTTGAATACCACTGATTGCTATGAATTATACCTTATTAGAAATAGAAAATGAGTTCGAAGTTATTGGTATAACATTGTAGCAACCGAGAATAGTTCGCAAGTTAGCATGAAACCATTGATCTTAAATACATTTGTTTCTCTTCATTTGGTTTAAAGTTTGATTGCATTACTGTTAATTGTAGCTGGCCATGCAGTAGTGACTGCTTCAAGACTTCCTTTAACAACAAAGTGATTTTCGATCAGATCTGCAACTTCTCAACCTTTAAAACAAATACATAGTTTCCACTACTTTGCACAGCTGGGGATACTAGGAAATCATTAACATCTCTCTATAGCAATTCGATGAGAGTGGGGCAGAGGACTTCCCTTGTGAAGTTGTCCAACTGTGACTGTTATCGCAACCATGAAATAATCATTGGGTCTTGACATTCCCGCACTTCAGTTCATATCATTTCATTGTTCTAGTTATTTGTTCCAGACTTCTAACCAACATTCTTTATAGGAACAGAGTGCATATTTGTGCATTATTCGGCATATACACTTTTTGTCTCTTCAGGGCCCGTGACTAATGACCAAAAGAAAATCTTCTCTTACAAGTTCTTGTGACTAATTTTATCGAAGCAAATCTCGGAAGCAACAACACCGAGATTCTTCCACAGGTAATTTCCTATTTACCTGCAGGAACCAATCCTTGCATAAAAAGAAATGACACCACCTCGACATACATAGCAGGTGGTGCCTGAATAATGTGAGACATCCCATACGAGACGAATAGTTTTGGTTACTGTCCAAGATTTAACCATAGAGGAGCCTAGGAAACAAATATTTATTTGCATCAGAAGTAGAGAAAGGATTCGCATTCGTTTATTCTTTAGGAAATCCTTTCAAAACTAGACTAGAGCCTTCCGTCATAATCCGAAGGATCAACCGGGGACACAGTAATTTGTTTTTATTAGGCAATATGTTAAGGGAAAATAATGTTTCAGGCAACAAATTTTAGGAAGTCTAACTAATGAGAGATCTCTTGCTGTCCAGAACTCATATGAACGGAAGAATATCTTAAAAAGACTAGGCTTGGATTGCAAAGAGCAAAGAGCATGGGTTACAGAACGCCTTAAAAGGGTTATATTGCTTTTCCACACTACTGTTATTCCGCAGTCTTCCTTTCACTAAACCAAGAAGGTAAAATAATGCATTGCAATGAAGTTATTGCAATAATTTACTCAAGGAGATACGACAAAGAATGCTTGAAATTAACTGCTGAAACTGGGAAATGTGATCGATGTTTCATTGAAATGCCGATTTTCACATCCAACAGAATATACTTTGCTTTTAAATGGTTGGTGCTCTAACTCAATCAGGACGCAATGAAAGAAGAAAAACTCTGCAAAAGAATTCCTCTTCATGGTTCTAGTTACAGACATAACAGTCAAAGTTTTAACCTGGATAGCAACTTTTGCTATTTTACCAGCTATATTTCCTTATAGATTAGACTGTTGCTACATACATACCATGTTCGCATTTGCAAAATGTTTGCGTTTCTTACAGATTCGACGGAAGATTTGCCCAAAGAATTAGAATGTTTCAATATCAACTGGGAATACCTAGTAAGTCTGATATTATGAAGACTCTTTATCTCAACGAAGAAACAAGCCAGGAATAATGTATGATTTGCTTTTCGCATTTAATACCTCATCTCCTTAATATATTGAATGCCTATTTGCGGAAGAACTTCATTTTGCTCCTGGTCGTGGCGATTATTGTACCATATTTTTATTACTCCTTCCCCTCATTCGAAAAAGGTGGGTTTTTTTTCACAGAACACACAACTGTTTTTGGAGTGGACCTCGTTTTGCCAAAGGCTTCATTTCCGCGCTCCCTAATTCTTTTGCTAGTAATCGAAAATCTAAGGAAAAAATCAAGTCGGGGTCATGAGTGGTGGGCATAATTTCTTGAATCACTAGCCTTATATTCCTGCTGATATTTCGATTTATGCTTCTCTTCAAACTCAGAGATGGTAAAGTCCAGCCAGGCTTCTGAGTGACAATTTGCTTTTAAACACTCTTATAGAAAAAGTTGTACAATCAGTATGTTTAAGAACTCATCAATATCGTAATTGTCTCAACTTATTATTATTGGTTCACAACAGATCGAAGCTTCAAAAGAATTATTCAAGCCCTAAAAGCTCCTGTCACCAATAAAAGATTATGACATGCAAAAAGTTAGTCGAAACATATGGGCTGAGAAAGGTTTGTTTAGTAGCTTTAAACTTCTGCCAACAAACAAATTAGGCCTCGCGACAACTTGCATTAGTATGAACTATCGTCATCTCCCTTTCATAAAAACTGTCTCTTTCTACTTGTGCAGGAATTTATGATAGATGGTATTATTGCATTTTTAAACTCCAATATATGCCATTCAGTTTCCATCGGACAATCTGTCTTTTCGTTGACAAAAGTTATTTCAACCACGCCTGGTTCCTACAGTAATTCATTTATAAATCAAGGTAGCCTTCAATATTTTGACATGAGATGGTCCATAAAGCTTATAGTATATCATGAGGTGTGAATATCTCCGTGGAATCGATTCCTTCACCTTGGTGGAAGCTCTGGACTAAAATTTGTCCCTTGCGCATTCCATGTGGTTTGCTCTTTAAGATCCATCTCATACCTAGACATCTGAGCGGATAAGCAGAGGCATTAACAAATATGTTTGCAGGTCATGAAAGATATGTCGCTTTCCACAAAGGTGTGTCAGGTGAATTGAGGGCTTGTTGAGTGATATTGGGGGCGCATGAGCTCACGTATGCAGAGCATTGTAGACCGCCTTAGTAATTGCTTGAACTAAACACTATCACTATATCAACAGCACGTTTTGTCAAAAAACCTGTATGTTCCTGAATAGATCGCTTGACCTGATTCACTTGTATCTAAATTCGGGCTATGCTGACGGAAGCATCATTCAGGGGAGATATGGCATAGATAATATTGTGATACAAGATGCTAATCTCACAGACGTGACATTTGCAGTTGCTAATGATACCAATTCCACATTAGGCGTTTTGGGAATTGGATTGCCAGTTGCTGAAGCTACAGACTTTGATGCCATAA